>JABASC010001623.1:0-22019 GCA_019776185.1 Plutomurus gul | reverse complement strand
TATTTTAACTACTGAAAATAAAATTGAAAGCTATATAAATATTAGTTATTATGAATATTGTTTACACATATAATGTACGGTTGTGCAGGGGTGTAACGAGGGGATGGAGCGAAGCCCCCCAGATTCAAATATTAAAAATATAAGCAGTGCTGCGTGGGTGAGACTAAATTAACATAGAACGGATAGGCCTCTACCCCCCGCCCCCAACAAATACTGAAATTCCATGACACATCTTTTCCGCTCCTTTTACTCACTCTGCTCCACCCACGGACAAGATTAGATTTATTGTGTTGTCCATTACTAACTGTAAATAAGTCGCTACTGTCTGCATTTTAAAAATGAAAATATAGAAAAAGCTAATTCCGAATGGTTTAAGAATTTTCATTCTCCTTCTTAGCCCGCGGCTTAGTACACGTTGCCTACATCGTTCCAGAAACAAATTTGAATGATGAAAAATTTGCCCAAATTTCTCCACGACGTTTTTCTCAACTAATAAGCATACTAAGCACAAGGCTGGCATAAAGAGATACATAGGCATAGGAATCGACTCATACATCATTACAGTTCCGTAGGTTGAGGTCATGTGGAGGCCAGCCAAAGAAATGATTCCAATACTGACATAGAGAGAAAAGATCTCGTTCAGTTCTTCATTCAAAATGAACATTGATTCGTACATTCTGTGAACTTTCAGTACTTCCTCCGTTGTCACGACTTTGCAACATGAGAAAGATTTGAGCGCTAATTTTAGGAATTGGAGTAATAAAATGTAAACCATACAAATACCAATCAAGCCTCCATTAATATGTAAACAGAAATGAAATCGGATGAGGGCAGTGAGAAATCGAAACGGAATCCAGGATATTAACTCAGGAGGTAGACACTTTCGAAATATTCGAATTGAGGGATCCATCTCGTACAGCAGGAAAAATTGAAAATTGATAAAGATTCCCGCCAACGTTGTGCTCACGAGCAGGACCCTCGTCAATCTTTGGAAGTCTATGGCAATCGCGAGGAGTTCCTTGTTTGATGTCATCCGGATATTCTGAAAAACTATTTCAAAAGAACTTCTTCAATTTATGAACACTTACAAGAATGGCTAAATTTTATCTTTCCCATACAGAAATCACACAATGTTATTTATTCGCTTTACTGCATCAAACTGTATCAAAAATGGTTTTTATTTTATCATTACTGTGCAAATCGTGATGAGAAATGGGGCGACTCGTGTAAATATATTTTTTTAAATACCCATTTTAACCATTTTGCCATGATAATTAAAACATTACACTGATACTACATCTTACTTTGAAATTTCTCCACGAATGCTCGATATTTCAGTAGCAGTATACAGATTTGTTTTACTTTGCGTAGCAAAATTGTATCAATTGTGAGTCCGCAACATAATACTGAATAGAAGCCAGCATACACAACAGCATTCGTCGAATTTAGAGTAGGATTTTGTGAAAAAAATTCGTGGAGAAGATCGGTGGTCATGATGCAGAATGCGATTGCGAGCAGGAATGATACGTAAAACCACCAAAGGAAATCGAATTTGTTTTTCGAAGGTTTCAGTGTCCTCGTACGCCTCTGCCACAGAAAAGGCATTCTGCAAAAACGTCTGGTGAATTTGAAATATTCATCCACGGTGTCTAGAACAATGTTTACAGGGTCTTGAACGTGCAACATCTTGGAAATAAATGATCATTTACCATTCCGTCGATTTTTGGCACCTCAAATACGTGCAGTAATACTTTGCATGGAGTATAATTTGAGCATTGTGTGGGAAAATTGCAGCTTTGATTTTTTGCTTAAAGTTTTCCCCAGACTCCAATTTAGGGCGGGTTTAAGTTAATGGATCCTTGCTTGCCTTAGCAGCCAATTACAGATATCAGAATTTTATACCAGCCTATTACACGCAGTCTTAACAATTATTAATAGGGTAGCATAACAGTAAGCTTGTACTATAATGCATGATTTATACGAAAATTCTCAAAATTGCCTATTTTCCGTTACACAATAATAATATACAATACTATTCTTAAATAAATAGCTGTTAATGCGTTGTCTATTCTCTTGTAACCAAATATAAACGACGTAAACTTTGAAATAATCATCTAAATACTAATAACAATGCAGCATCTACGAAAAGCAATAATTTTTTGGCAAATGGCGCAACGGGGAACGGGAAAAACAAATTAAATTCCATATTGGACAAACCCCATGTGCCCCTTGCTACTCTGCCCTGTACTTCAACCCCAACTTAAGTGACACCAGGGTCAGGGATAGCCAAGATACTTTTTTTATATTTGTCAAGATGCAGTATCTTGAGCTCATAGTTTACACGAAAATGAATTCTGAGTATTGAATTTTTGCAAAGAGATCAGAATTTACCGGAGGCAGCGGAAAATATTACCGAGATACACATTTTGCCTACAAATTTACTGTCCAGAGCTGTCAAGATAATTTCTACCTATCATTCTAAAACAGAATTAATTTTAAAGGTACTTATTTTGTAAAAATCTGGTGTGATATTGAAAAACACCTCCTATGGCAATTTGCAGAAAATTGGCACATTGTTCTCCACAATTGTAATTTAGTTCGTCGGACGAGTAAGACAATAACGAAATGACACCTTTGTTATTTGTTTTGGGAAAGTTTTGGGAAAGTCTGTTAGGAAATAGTAAACAAAATTTATCAATATTTGAAAGTTTATAAACACATGCAAAATGTAAACAAACACGTGCCAAGTTATTGTTTACATTTTGCACGTGTTTGTGTACACGTGCAAAATGTAAACAAACACTTGCAAAGTTATTGTTTACATTTTGCACGGGTTTATTTACACGTGCAAAATGTAAACAAACACGTGCAAAGTTATTGTTTACATTTTGCACGGGTTTGTGTACACGTGCAAAATGTAAACAAACACGTGCAAAGTGATTGTTTACATTTTGCACGGGTTTGCGTACACGTGCAAAATGTAAACAAACACGTATGTACATAAGGGGGTATACCTGCAACACAGCAGCACAGCACCTCCAGCGGTGTATAATGGGGGTAAACCTGCAACACAACAGCACAGCACCTCCAGCGGTGTATAAGGGGGTATACCTGCAACACAGTGGCACAGCACCTCCAGCGGTGTATAAGGGGGTATTCCTGCAACACAGCAGCACAGCACCTCCAGCGGTGTATAAGGGGGTATACCTGCAACACAACAGCACAGCACCTCCAGCGGTGTACTATAAGGGGGTATACCTGCAACACAGCAGCAGTGGCTTGGTGACGTGTTTGCTTACGTTTTGCATGTGTACACAAACCCGTGCAAAATGTAAACAATCATTTGCACGTAAAATCTAATGCCCGGCTATGCTCACTACCTTTTGGGGAAAACCAGAAACAGCTCAACTTCAGAGCTTAAAATATTAGCACGGTAAATTTTTGAGAACCATCGACAAATGTATAGGAGAAAAATGCGCTGAAAATGGCTGTGGTAGTGCAATTCGGTGGATCAATTTTTTTGTAAATTTCAACCGACATTTTATGGCTTCGGCACTAGAATAGTAGCTCCACGATTTGATCAAATGAGCTAAAATTGGCTCAAAACACCAATATTGGCCCAATTGACGCTAATTTCAGCATGTCCAATTTTAGCGACAAAGGAGCTGATTTAAGCAGTACAGTGACTGACAGTGTCATCAAAGTTTCACAGCCGAATTTATACTTGATATGATGAGAGTGAGTCTGGATTCTGGAATTCTCACTTGAAATTTGGTTAGTCATGGTTAGTGCGATGTTTTACTGTTTTCTGCGATGCATAATTTAATATTCTGCGAGGGAAAGTATCGCTGTCCAAAATACCGTCAGTGATAGTCAATTGAATCATCAATTATATTTTTCACAATGATTTCTTACAATTAACATGTGACATGGAATTTTCTGCAGTAAAACATCCATGCTTAATTTGCAATGAATTTATACTCTCTTCAGGACAAGTAAAAGATATGCAGGTGGATATCTTTGCTGATCAAATGTTTGTAATGTTTCTATTACGAAAGTTACTGAATGTGCCTACCACAATTTGTGAAAATTTAATTGCAGACCATGGAAATCCGAATAGTTGGTTTTCCTGTTGCACACTTTGCACCGAATTAATAAATAATGCTCACAACGTGCACACTGAACTTCTCTTATTAAAAAATAAATTCGAATCATTACAAAATCGGGTACAATCAAAAATTCAAAAAACATATGAAAATCCAAAATCGAATAAGACTCGAAGAAGAAAGTTGTCGACAGCTTTTGATCAAATCAGAGATTTTGTTTACAATGGTGAATTCTCCTAATTCTTAACAGAATTAATGACGTATTTGTCTGTTTTATCAACATATAAGTTTGTTTCATTTGTTTGTTTTAGCCGAAGAGAATGACAATTATTTGATTGTAAAAGAGGAACCTGAAACTATTAAAGAAGAACAAACGTCTGATTTGGAATTCACAGATTTAGATTTTGAAGAAGACGATTGGGCAGTATATAAAAATTCCAACTCAAATAGTTTTGATGAGAATTTTGATAATGTGGACATGGGCAGTGACAGTGACAACAAAGAAATTGTTCGAGGTTATTTTAAAGCATTTTTGACACAAAATAATTGTCATTCACATTGAATTTTTAGTTTAAAATTGTTTGAAAGCAGGGAAGAGATCGGGTAAAAAAAGACGACGTAACAGAAAATTTGGAAGCAGTGGTAATTCGAAGCAATCTCGTCACAAGGGTCGTCCGGTATACATATATATTTAATTTCCAAGATACGCTTCACAATTGTTACGTAATTTATGTACCAAATATCTAATTATAGAGAAATAATTTGAAAAAGTGTAATGTGAACAGAGAGTTGAAATCGATGAGAATAAGCCGAAGACTTGGGACGAGTCGATCTTTCATAATAATGGTCCGATAGAATATATTTCGGGGAAACGGGGAGGAATAGTGATACTCTACAACAGTTATAAGTACAAACGGCTGAATATGAATTACCCGAACACGAAATGGATTTGTGATAAAAAGTGCGGAGCGTATGTCAAAACACGATATGGAGAATTCAAATTGGCCAAACCAACGGATGTACATAATCATCCTTCGTACTCTGATGTAGAAATCGAAAAGATGCGTGCAATGAATCATATTTATGCAAGAATAAGAACGGAACCCCATTCATCCGTGGCCAGCATTTACAGGTTCAATAGATCCATTTTAATTGAAGTTTGAACACTTCTACTTGAGGCAATAAGCCAATAACTGATGGAGTAACCTGTTTTTAGGGAGGAATGTTTAAATTGGCAAAATAAGGATCAAAAGGTTGCAGATCTTTTGATCAAGTCTTTCACTGCTGTTCATACAAATCTGTACAGAATTCGAGTTTCCACCAAAAAGAATGTATCAACAGGTATTACAAAAAAAATTTGACGACGAAAGCAGAAATCCAAAATAAAAAACATTAAAAATTAAAGTGTGTCAATTTTTTTAGAAAGCGGGACAACTTGTGAAAATTCTGCTGCTACCACTAAGGATTTGCAGTCGGTTGCGGTAAATCTTCAATAAAAAATTAACAACTATTTCTTATTTTATTCTAAAATTATAAGAAAAAATGTACACTTGTTACCAGGATCTGGGATCATTTACGAAAACAAACTCAATTGAGTGCACACCGTCGAAAATGCATGAATCTGATTGTCAAAGTTCAGTAACACAAAATTCAGGAGATCCACCGGCGTCAACAACCCAGAACGCGTCCGATCTACATTTATTAAACAGTCAGAGCTGTGATAAAATTCAATTCGATACCGGTACTCCTCAACAAGATGCGATTAAGCAAAATGATTCCACCTTGGCGGAAAAGCCTAAGTGGGGGAAAGCCGATAAAATGTCAATCAAACTTCACACGCACTTGAAGAAGAAACCGCCAATGGATCTTAGTTGGTTTCAGGACAACGGACCGATCCAAGTGAGTGTTTATAACCTTTAAAATTAAAAAGAATAGCCACTCAAAATTACATTTGTTTCCAGTTTGTGGAAGGGAGGCGGAGCTGTCTGTGCCTGTTGTATAACGGATACCGTTATAAACGTCTCAATCAGAACTACCCGAACACAAAATGGATTTGCGTTGAAAAATGCGGCGCCTATGTCAAAACTGATCATGGAAAATTCAAGTCAGCCACTCCCATCGGCTCCCATTCTCACGCTCTAGACTCCGAACAGGAAAAACGTATTCTAATTTGTCAGAACATTCGGGAAAAAATTAAGTTGGATGAAAATTGTGTTATATCTAAAATATACAAGTGCGTTTTTATTTTATAATTCTGAATATTTTGGGATGGGAAATCGCCAATTTAAAGTAAATCTTAAATTTTTCAGAGAGGAGTGTAAGAACTTGGGAAGCGACATCAAAGATTTACCTTCCTTTTATTCGATTAAGACAGCGCTCTACAGATTCAAATTCAGGTTTTGGGCTAAACAAAATCGACTGGCAGCTGCTGCGAATGAATCGTCGTATCAGCATTGTCCAAATGAACACGTAATTTCCCAAGGCAATAATAATGAATGTAATTCCAGTAACATTTCCTAATTTTTTTCTTATGGTGCTTTTTTTGTTTTCTGTTAATTTTACATTATATACGTAGCATTTTATTCGTGCTTCTAATAGCAATGTTTTAAGAACACGAGATAAAAGATTTGTAATTTGTAATCCTCAACACAACATAATTGCTTGTACATACAAAAGTAAGTGACAGTTTGTAATATTTGTGCAATGTCAATATCTGTAAATTACCTATACATTATGCATAAATAAAAACAGTAACAATGATAATATTTGAAATATCCCCTGTATACTCAAGAATTTGGTTATACTTACAAATTTTCAGCTCACGTGAGCAAATTTTTTGTAGAAAGATTAAAAATTTCGAATGGACTACAGGAATCGAACCTGTACACGGCATTATGGGCTCGAGGTGGGTGGAGTAACGATGATGTCAAACATAAGCGCATTCCAACAATATGCTCTGAAGTAGGTGCAGATCCAGAGGTTTATTAACACGCGAAAATATAGGGAGGCCTGGGCAACGGAAGAGCTGCTTTAACATTAGTAGGATAGGAAATAAACCAAGACATCCCTGGACCCGCCCTGTCCACAAAGTACTGCGGAAAAACGTGAACACTGAATGCAGAATAGCTTTTCGTGAAAATTTGTATTTGTACATTTCATTAGGATGTATTCATGTATATTTTGTATTCAGTATTTGGAAATTAGAATGAGAACAACTAACATTTTCATTTTTTTTGAAAAAGTACAAGAAATTCAAATTAATACTATCTGGTCCTTTGAATTGCATTGAATTTTGTCAGTATTACATTATTTTTTTAAAATAATTAAATCATAAGGCAAAATCTAGAAGCCAATTTTACATGGCTTAAACCAAGGTGCATGAAGGGATTCTCGCTTTTAATAATTAAATTATTAAAAGCGTGTATCCCAAAGAAACCCTTTATGCACCTTGGCTTAAACAGAAAACCCATACTTTTGGGTAAATGTTCATTAAAAAAAACGTTTTTCACCCTTGTAATAAATGATAGCACAACGTGTATTAAGTCCTTCTTATTTTCGTAATAAACTCACGGTCAAAAAAGGTTGATTCAGTTTAGCAGCGAATGAATTGAATAACGACCACTAGAGGAAACTGTAACAAAGATATTTTCTTCCATATTGCCCTCAGATTTCTTTGTATTGTCAGCAGTTGGATCGAGAATCGAGACCGTACAAAGTTATAAGGTGATGATTCGGTTTTATTTGACGATAATTGGAATGCGGCGGGGCGGACGGTACTACCCCCACGCTACAAGTCAAATGAGGGGAATTTGGCAAATGTTTCTCAGCGTAATGATTCTGCAGCTCCCTAAAGCTGTTGAACCCCTTCTTGCAGTGCTGGCAGCCAATCAAAGTGACACGATGGTCCAGAATGTAGTGTTCATTCAATTTGTCAATTTGTAAGAAATTGCAGGGGCACAAATGACAATTGAACGTTGGCGGTTTCGCACGACTTTTTTCCGAAATTCGAACTTTGTGTATTCGCAAAGCGTGATATTGAAGTTTTCGAAAAAATCGGTATGGGTGGCGACACAGTGGACAGAGAAAAGGTGGTCCATCAATATGCTCGTGGAATTCATTTATTTCTCCTAAATGATCCTCCTCTAGGTGCTTCTGCAGCTTGTTAATTGATGAAAATGATGTTCCACATCTGTAGCATTTTGTGGAAATTTTATATTTGTTGTTCAACGAGTAGCCCACAGCAAAGGTTTGGTTTTCTGGCTCGCCTTCAATGACATCCACTATTTCTTGTGAACCTTTTGCCTCTAGAATAAAAAATATCCCAAATGTAAACAAAACGTGTATTGATAGATCAAACTTGGATTCTCCCAATAAAAGAGACTATGAAAATGTCTATCGGACTAATTTTAAATTTACATCTCCTTTCCTGTATTTCCTATGTTAATTTATAAATTTGAGGACTGACTAACATTTTATAATGTTGGATAAAAGACAATTATTGTATTTTATATTTAAAAAGAAGATTAATTTTGCGTATTATTATAAAATCTTACCATTATCACATTGGACTATTGAATGGCTATGCAATTCAGGAAGAGGATGCTGACCCGCTTCAATAAGCGGATCATATTTCATTTCATGTTCGATTGACGACCCCGTGTCATTGTCGTCACACACTCTTTCCAAATCACTGAAATACATATCGTGATCATAACTTTCCGGTACACTTTTTGGATCCATTTGTTGATCTTCTTCGTATTCGCTTTTGATGTGCGATACATCACATACATTTTCTGATTCACTGCTTATAAAAATATTTCTCAACGTTTTAGCAATCAAAGAATTTGAATCAGTAAACTTTCTGAACGACTTATGAATACTGTACATGTTTGTGTAAATAAGAGAACACTTTTCACATAATGTAAAATTAAGATTCAATTCGCGTTCAAATTCAGTCTTCTTCAAATCGACGTCAAATTCTGTTCTGAAGTGGCGAATCATTTGTGACTTTAATTGAAACAAAGGAATCCCGGAGATGACAGAAAAAGCTTCCAGATTTGTTACTTCCTCCATATTAGGTGTCCGGGCATTGTCATCCAATTTGTGCAATATATTCAAGCGCTTTGTCTTCACCTTCCTCAAATCAGCTGCACAATTAGCACATAGTTTCTTCAGATAATCTTCACACATTTTCGACTGCATCTTTTCTAATAAACGACGTATATTTTTCAATTTTTCACAAACTGGCACCGAGAAAATGGAATTCCGCTCTGGAAAAAGAATGTTGTAGGTATAATATCTAGGATAAAATATATAGATATACATATATATTATAGATATTATCAATGCCCGTCGACATAACAACCATAACAACAACTGTACTACAGTACACTTTACGTAGTACAGTTGTTGATATGGTTGTTATGTCGACGGGCATTGGATATTATTACTTACTTAGTCACAACTAGTAACTGCATAAGAAAGATACACACATGGTTAATTGTTAAATCAAAATAATATAATTTTCTAAAAGTAAAAATGTTTCGCAGAAATCAGTCTTGATGTTTTGATGTTCAAGTTTAAAATCCGTTCCCTCTCGCACGCAAAATATGCAACCCAAGCAGCATTAAGCATTATACAAACAATGCATGCATTATTCCGATTCGTTGTCTCCTACTTTGTTCACAATTCCGATAGCTGCTTTGCAGGAAGAGATTATTTATTATAAAATATATATAATAAATAGAAGAATATAGTAAATTATTAATTTCAGTCTGTCCCGCATCAAGAGGTCCCGATAATTTCGAGACGAGAAGGGATTATCCCGGCCGGACCCGTTAAGACTTAAGAACACATAATTGAATCATGAAAATTTGCAAAATAATTTTCGCAATGAATCGTTTTTCATCCATTTCAAATTACTTTTATTGAGGTGTTTTCAATTCACCATCTTCAGAATTATGTCAAACTAGGTCACAACCTTAGCACCACAACTTGCGGTGCTTATTACTTGTTAGAACAATTCCATCTTAAACATTCCCTTTGCTCATAAAAATTTGCTTTTAATAAAAATCGGTCTCGTGACAAAGTATATTAAAGGTCTTGTTATTATTATTAACTGCACATTTAACGCATCTTTTGTTAGCTCATTATGCATGGGACATTATGATTACAGGTAGCACAAATCTGCTATGAAAACATAATATAGCGTCAATTAACTGTTTAATTGGCCATTATTCCAACGTACAACAAGCAAAGTGATAACGGTGAACCCGGATGGATTCATAATCTGCCTGTTACATATTAAAAACTATTGTTTTCACAAAATCTATCGATGTGTTGACTTCCTTCTCCGCTGACTTGACTACCATATATTTTTATGACTATTTTTGATGTACTTACTACAGCATTTCATTGCATAACCAGCAGAATCGCTTTTCGGTATTATTGAAGCAGCAACAAGTCATGTTGCATAGTAATTGTTCATCTGTCATTGCAATGACTGCTGTGATACGTAATTGTAAGGCAGCAGCCTAATATTCAGGTCAATGTGCAAATACTTCGCTATTGTTAATAATTTTGCATTTGGACGAGAAATGAAGGCACAATGAAATTCTTATGTACGTCAAGGATCTGCAACGAGGACAGACAGACACACAAACGAAGGAAGTAAAATTCTTCTCAATAAATATAAGAATCAACAAAGTGTTTGTATTCCTCCACAAGAATGAGTAAAGTGTTAAATTAGCATTTAAGTATAAAAGAAAGGTGATATTGCATATACAAACATTATTTCGCTAACTGTCAAACTTTATCTTCACACAAATTTTTAAGTTCTCCTGCAGAAACATGTGGTTTCTTCGATTAATTTTACCAGTTATTTTACTAGTGCACAGCGGGAACTCGCAAAGTTCTTCTGTTAGTGCAGGTAGTAGTAGTACCACAGAATCGTTTGGTAATTATTTCACGGTTGCATCCACCACGTCCAAACCACCTTCCACGACAACACAGGCTCCTCCTCCGTAAGTCCAACCATTTATAAAATATTTTTTTCGTAAAAATGCATAATTTGGAATAGTTTCTGACGAGGCTCAGGAATGCTCCCAAGTATGAATAACATGAGTAGGTTTAATGTAGGTAGGGTAGGGCAGACATGGCGCAGAATTTAGTCCCTCTTAGCTGTGTGCCACCGAACCTTTACTTTAAACCATACTTTAGTTATTATTAAACGTAAATATTTCATATTTCCAAAATTCCTAATTCTAAATTTTTCAAAGGAAAATTTAAATGTTTTGCCTTTAGATCGTACGTGTATCGATCCTACCAAACGACTGTCTACTGTTCCGCCTCGTCTCCAATTCAATATCCGTCAACGGTCACGGAAGTGCAGGACATCGTAATGGGGGCCATCGTGGAGGGGCGGAAAGTGAAAGCCATCGGTAGCCGTCACTCGCTCACAGACACGATCTGCACAGACGGCGTACCAATGGCCATGCAGAATATAAACTACACAATCATCAATTCAGACGACACAGCGACTGTTGGGGCGGGAGCCGAAATGTTGGACGTTTTGGAGAGTCTAGAGGCAAATGGGCGCTCTCTGATCCACGTGCCCGCCTTTGGTGGTATCACTGTAGCCGGTGCAATGGGCACAGGGGCTCACGGCTCCTCCCTACTCCACCCGCCCTCCCTCTCGGACCAAGTGGTTAGAGTCACCATTGTTGACGGATTGGGTAATATTCAAGTCATCGATGGCGGAGAGGATCTAAAAGCCTTCAGGGTCCACCTCGGCCTCCTGGGCGTTCTGGTAGATGTCACCCTGAGAACTGTGCCCCTTTTTAAAATGGTTGTCCAAAATACAATCGAGTCGGAGAATATTCTGTTTAACGGAACGGCATTGCAATCAGCCCGAGAATACGACTGGTATCAAATCTGGTGGTTCCCGTCAACAAAGCAGGTTGTCGTGTCAAAGGGCAATTACACTAGTGACCTCTCCATCCCAGGAAATGCCACCACAAATCTTATTCCGGATTTAACGCCCAGTGACATTGGCAGCGCTAGGGAGACTTTCGAATCGTTACAAGGAACCCGGAACAAGCGGGGTCTGTACGCAATTCAGGATTTCACCCAGAGGTCATTGGTTCAAAATGTGGTGGGAAAACCGCCAATTTTCACGGAAGATGGCAGGAATGTCGTAAATCCGGCGACAGGCTATGCCTACAGACTTCAAGCGAACAAATGCACGAATAAATGCGTGTGGGCCAATGGGAATAATTCTATTAATCCCGAAGAATCTGCCATGGCTTTTGACATGCAGGAGTTACCCGGGATTGTGGCCACCATTAAGGGAATTTTGAGCGAAGTTCCGGCCGTTTTCGCTATGGTGGGTGTCTTCATCAGGTTTAGTATGGCATCGGACGCAACGATGGCCATTGAGAATGGTCGTGAAAGCGTCCACGTCGAATGGGCCACACCAATGAGAAACGATCAATACAACGCCTCCAGAGATGGCACTGGAGCTTATCAGGCAATCTTGCAAGCAATGGTAAGTCCAGATTTATTTTGAAAAACTTCAACGAATAATAATTTGCATTAAATTTTTTTGAAATATTTTTTAACTTTGTACACAAATTGCAATGAAAAGTATATTTTAATTACAAATATTTTTTTACACTGAAAAAAAATTTAAAAAAAATGTAATCAAAAATAATATGAAAAAATTAATATTTATTTGTATTTGTTACTGTTTAGTTAAAGCAACATAACGGAAGACCGCATTGGGGTAAAAATGGACTCTACTATTTATCCACAGAAGTTATTAGAGCGAAAATGCCGAATATTCGCGCATTCGTGCAGATGATGAAGAAATACGACCCTAATGGAATTTTCATGAATAAATTTGGCAGAAGACTCACAGGAGAATCCACAGAATTTTCTATGGACCCGGAAGTGAGACGTTGTGCCCTGCAAGACTACTGTCTCTGTAAAGTGAATGCAGACTGCACAAACTTGCAAACCTGTGACATTCTGAACGGATATTCCATCTGCAGGGATCCGTTGCCAAGTTACATCCCACAGCAGAACCAAATGAAGGGGGTGCGCTACGATCCGAATAACTTTACGTCGATTGTTGAAGCTTTTAAGCCCCCAAGTGAAGAAACGTCGAAGCCTCCACCAGATTCCTACAACTTGTATTATTAATTGTTCCAATGCGCACGTGCAACAATTTCTACAAATATTATAGATATTTATTGGAATATTATAGACTTTTCTGATTAACCTGTGATCCTTCTGAAATTTTACTTAAAAATAATGCTTTTTGTGCAAATGTATTTCTTTGCTTCTTTTCTACTTTCGAATAATTTTATTCATAGACTTATAAACGTTGCAATTTTAATACATATTAATTTACTTAAGGATAAGACAACACTATCTATGTACCACTACATGGTTTACGGGTCAAATAAATCGAACTTTTCAATAATAAATCGTAAAGAAACACATTTACTTTAGATGGAGAGGGAGGATCTAATTCATTGCTAGTTCAGAGGAGTTTGTGGGTTCGCCCTCTTTTTAAATTTTTGACAATTAGGTCCAGGAATCGCCTATTAGGCTGTTTTCAATTATTTTACGCTCTTTAAAGCAATTTTACTCACTGCGTATTACTTGGTGCGTAAATCGCAAGACAATAAATATGGCCACCAACTTCAAAATGTGACAAGTATTTCCATCGTCCCCGTGCAGACGGAATTCAAGAATGAAATAATTTTCTTTCGTGTGATAAAGGTCATCTGGCCAAGATATAGCTTATGAGGTCTGAGAGCAGCAATAAATCGTTTCGTAATCTTAATTTCATGTCGGCTTCCATCTTGAAACTTTTTCCACGATCTCAAATGACCCCGGGAACAACTGTACACCAGGGATGCTCCGCTCAAATTAAACAGCCAGGAGGCGATGAACATTAGTGCCCCACCAACGAGTATATTAGATACGATAGGCCCGAACTCTTCCTTTTTCCTTAACCCACAGTAGAACCCAAAGTAGATTATCCTCTTGAATATAAAATTCAGACCATAAAGGAGAGTGGAAGATGCCTCGTTTACAATTTTAATGATGATTCCCCATGAGTTAAATTGATTTCTTGCTTCGTGTGCAGAAATATTCCTTTTTCCAATTTTCCTAGAATAGTATCTACATAACAATATACGTAAACTTAATATCTAATATAATCTTGTGATAATTTAGTAGGTAATGCAATTGTTAAATTTTTGACCTTCAGCACCACTCCCGCAACGCAATTGTAGAACACTAACCCCTTACGTAACGTAATGTGTTACTCAAAAATATCGTGGGGCAATCCATTAATGACGCCTCCAAAATTTACCGAATTTTGGACCCCTTCCTACCTTTGCCTTCAAAAAATGGCCAATGTGAAATGTTATAAGTATACCCTTGTCTGCAATACTCAGACCCCCACCCCATCCTAAATTGAAGACGTCATTAATGGATAGTCCCTTTGGCAATTTGAAGTACTTTGGTTGATAAAAACAGTTAGAATAGATCGTATCGATTGTATCGTCACGTACAGCCGTATTCAATGACCCCCAAAAAGGTTTTTTTTGGTCCCTTGGCTGGATTAAATCGCCAAAAATGAGATTTACGAAACCCCTTGGATAATTACCTGATTCTTTTCATGAAATGCCTATAGTTGAGGCACATTATTCCGTTCATTGCCATGCAGGTCCAGAATTGGGCAACAACAGCATACGATGCCCAGAATATATGCAGGAAATATATTATCCTCAACGCTACATTCGTTGGAGTGGGAACATCGATGAAGAGTCGTATGTAAAACACTGGCCATTCCGAGTGCAGAATGTATACCAGTTGCATCACTGAGGGAATGATGAATAGACCTTGAATTGAGAGAACCAAAGCAATCTCGATTATTTCCACGGGTTCATCCCTGTTTCCAATGCTTTTCTCTGAAAACGAAACGTCAATATCATAAATCATTAAATGTCACTATTTCAGATATTCGTACAGATAGAAAAATTTAAATTCCGACTTTTTCACGAAATTAAAAATATTAATAATAATTTTGAATTTGGTTTAGGTATTTCATTGTGTCATTTTGGACACTGTCCAAAAAACAGTTTTGGTGGACACTTACCATTTGGGCCATTTCTGACACTTAATAGACACTTTTAAAAAGTTTTCTTTAAACATATAGGAATCGTTTCAAGTAACGGATTTTCTTACTTTTCAGGAAGCTGCAATATTTCAAGACAGAATTAGGCGCACCAATAACGGATTCACGTTTTAAAAGGAAAGTATATGAAATCATAATCTGCATCGCCGTCAATGCCCCCAAGAAGGTGCATAGGTAAAATCCCATTAAATTTCTAATTTTTCTCTCGTAGTAACCTCTGATCACGAAGTAAAGGTAGGATTGCGTCAGGAAAGCGTTAAAATAGTACCACTTGAATTTTTGCCATTTCGAAGTATCAATCTTCAGATTATTTCCGTTCTGCTTCCCCGGATCCCATAAAAAGGGGCATCCTCCAAGGAAATGAGTCCATGTAACCAGAAATCTCAATATTTTCAACGATACTGAAGAAACCATTCTTGAGACACCTTTCTCCGGCAAATTACCCTGTGGTACTACTCTCGAATACACATACACATTCTTAGAGTGCTCATAGCTAGATATAAGAATGTCATCATGGAACAAAAAAAAGCGGGTTTTTTTACAAAAAAGTCCAAAGCAGGCTTTTTTAAGGTGGTATTCATGCACGTAGTACCACTGCATACTGCACCTTATTATACTGTGAGGAAAAAGCCAAAAGTCAACTTCATTAAAATTTGTCAGTCAGCTTAAGCTAAAAAAAAGCCAAAAGCCCAAACGCTTATTTTTTTGGTTTCTTGCCTATGATTTTACCTCAAATTGTAATGGTGGGAGTAATTGGTAGTTAGAAAAATGGAGATTGTTTGCGTATTTCATTTAGGAAAAATTAGGCATTTAAAGGTTAAAACACAATATATAATTTTTCCAATAGAGCAAATTTGATAGTTTGGCTTTCATTCTATTTTTTCCTCGCTTGTTGTTAAATTGTTATTCCCTGTTAATAACTTTCGAGACTGGTTGTTAGCTCCTATGAAGTTTCACCCGCCTGGAATTGGTGTTTGTTTTAGAACCAATAGAGAGTGTAATTAAACTGTCAATAATATTTTGTATGTAATTACTTTTCTTTCCGTAATAACACACTTTGGTTTCCTACGATTGTCCTGGAACGGGGCAAGAAATCAGAAAATGTACTCAAATATTTTATTAGTGCTACAGCATTACAGTTATTTTGGAATAACCAGATTTATGTACATGTTTGTTTAATATATAATTAAACTTTTTCAAAATCGTTCTTCACACCTAACTTTAACGTAAGTTTTAACTAAAGTCTACGTAAAAGTAAGTAAACTTAGTAAAAACTACGTCTAATTTGTAATTAGGTGCCAATAAATTTCAAAATGTGACAAGCATTTCAATCGTTCCTCTGCAGACGGAATTCAAGAATGAAATAATTTTCTTCCGTGTGATAAAAGTCATCTGGCCAAGATATATTTTATGAGGTCTGAGAGCAGCAGTGAATCGCTTCGTAATCCTAATCTCATCTTGGCTTCCGTCTTGAAACTTTTTCCACGATCTCAAATGACCCCGGGAATAACTGTACACCAGGGATGCTCCGCTCAAATTAAACAGCCAGGAGGTGATGAACATTAATGCCCCGCTAATGAGTATATTAGATACAATGGTCCCGAATTCTTTGTTTTTCCTTAGACCACAGTAGAACCCCAAGTAGATTATCCTCTTGAATATAAATTGCAGTCCATAAAGGAGAGTGGATAATGCCTCGTTTACCATTGTAATTATGATTCCCCAAGAGTTAAATTGGTGTCTTGCATTATACGCAGAAATATTAAGTTTTCCATTTTTCCCGGAACAGTATCTAAGAATATACGTAAACTTAATAACAAGATTTTAGGATAATCTACATTTAAAATTTCTGAATACAATTTCCATATTTTAGTATTTTAAGGGTTAGAATGGCAATGAGGTAGAATTATGCTTGTTTTTGGTCAGGTTAGATTTTTAAAATTTAATTATGCTTGCTTTTGTTCATGGTAGGTTTTTTTTAGTTTTAATTGTGCTTGTATTTGGTCAGGTTTTTTCAAAGTTACGTCATGACCTGGAACGGTACAGACAGACATATTATATCAACGACGTCAAAAGCGCCAAGTTGGTCTTTTGGTGGGGTAAAATCGCTAAAAAATGAGATTTACGAAACCCCTTGAATAATTACCTGATTCTTTTCATGAAATGCCTATAGTTGAGGCACATTATTGTGTTAATGTTCATGCAGGTCCAGAATTGGGCAACAACAGCATACGAAGCCCAGAATATATTCAGGAAATAAATTATCCTCAACGCTACATTCGTTGGGGTGGGGACCTCAATGAAGAGTCGTATGTAAAACACTGGCCATTCCGAGTGCAGAATTTATACCAGTTGCATCACTGAGGGAATGATGAATAGATAGAAAAGTGAGAGAATCCAAACAATCTCCATCATTTCCACGGGTTCATTCCTGGTTTCAACGCATTTCTCTGAAAACGAAAAGTAAATGGCACAGATCAATAAATGTCGCCATACCAAATATTTGGACCGAGAGAAAATTGACAAAATTACAATAAATTACATAATTTTGTATATGTATGTATTTCATTTTGTTATTTTCGATACCAATAAACAATTTGGGCAAACACTTAATTAACATTTAGGACATAGCGATTTCTGATATTTATCCCTGTTTATAAATGTAAGAACCATTTCAAGTAACAGATTTTCTTACTTTTCAGGAAATTGCTATATTTCAAGGTGGAATTAAGGGCGGCAATAACGGATTCACGTTTTAAAAGGAAGGTGTATGAAATCATAATCTGCATCGCCGTCAATGCCCCCAAGAAGGTGCACAGGTAAAATCCCATTGAATTTCCTTTTTTTTCCTCGTAGTAACCTCTGATCACGAAGTAAAGGTAGGATTGAGTCAGGAAACCGTTAAAATAGTACCACTTGAATTTTTGCCATTTCGAAGTATCAATCTTCAGAATATTTCCGTTCTGCTTCCCCGGATCCAATATAAAGGGGCATCCTCCAAGGAAATGGGTCCATGTGACCAGAAATCTCAATATTCTCAACGATGCTGAAGAAACCATTCTTGAGACACCTTTCTCCGGCAAGTTTCCCTGTGGTACTACTCTCGGATACACAAACACATTTTTAGAGTGCTCATAGCTAATTATATAGATATACTGAGGTATTCACAAATAATGTCATAAGTACAGGGAACAAAAACACTGGGGTTTTTTACAAAAAAGTCCAAAGCAGACTTTTTTAAGGTGGTATTCATGCACGTAGTACCACTGCGTACTACACCTTATTATACTGTGACAAAAAACCAAAAGCCAACTAACTTCATTAAAATTTGTCAGTCAGCTTAAGCTAAAAAAATCCAGAAGCCAAAACGCTTATTTTTTGTTTCTTGCCTTTGTTTTTACCTCAAATTTTAATGGTGGGAGTAATTGGTAGTTAGAAAAAGGAAGACTTATCGCATTTGTTTTGGAAAACTAAGCCATTTAAAGGTTAAAACACAATATATAATTTTGTCAATGGTGCAAATTTGATAGGTTTGCTTTCATGTTCTTTTTTTCTCGCTTGTTAAGTTAATATTCCCTGTTAATAACGATCGAGACTGGTTATTAGGTTGGCTCCAATGAAGGAATTGGTGTTTGTTTCATAACCGATGGACAGTGTAATTACAATGTCAGTAATATTTTGTACTTTTCTTTCCGTAATAACACACCAGGGTTTTCCGTTTGAACAAAATGGTTAAAATCAATCTACACATTTCCTTGCTTGGTGATGCGCCAGGTTTAGCGGCTCAATTTGGTAAAATTATATTTTTGGCTCAATTTGTCATTTTCGACGCTCATTTGCTCAATTTGTTTGTTTTTGTAAATCTAACTGCTCAAATTATTCTATTTCGAGTTTTAACATTTTTTCAAACTGCATCTGTTACTTCGTTCATATTTAAGCTTTATGAATGTTTTGTGATAAGGTTTCGGTAGCATTTAGGTTTTCTTTAATTCGTCCACACGATGGCAATATTTAAGCATAAATTGCGGTTGCACAAACCCTGGTTCTCGTAAAAATTGAATTGAAAACTCGACTACGAAAATAAATACAGTGTAGAAATAACAACTATGAGTTATTTGTCTTCATTGTATATTTTGATATTAGTATATTGTGAATAACCTGCTAAATGTTTGTTGCAACAAATCCATCTTCATGAACCAACGAAAGTTACGATAGAGATACAAACTTTAAATTCTTCAATGTTTGCTTTACAAAAAACTACACCTTTTGCTACTCCACTTTTTCTCCTACTGTTTATAGTGTAAAAACAAATATTCCCTTTCGTTTCAAAATACTTTAAAGTACTTTACGTGCTCACAAAAGGTCAAATAATTTAAAAATTACTGGACTTAGCTGTGTGATCTTCATAGGTCAAACGGTGACCTGCCCTGACCTCTGGTTAAGTCAAAATACAAAAAATATATTTAAATTTTTTTCGACACTTCTTTTGACGCTCTTTCCCATAAGGCAAGTTTTCACAAAAAATGTTTTCGTCACGAAAAAACGATTCAAAATTGTATTTTGTTTTTTTGAAGTAGTTAGAAATCGAATTTCGTATTTTCGTGAAAAACGTCCCTGGGGAATTCAATGAGCTACCTGTATAAAAAATTTGAAGCGAATCTGTCCATCTGTGGGGAAATAAATTAGCCCAAACCAATTTTTTTAAATGGCCATTACTTCCCACTTGTTATTTTAGTTGTAGATGTCATTTTTGCTGTACTAACGGCAATTTTTGACCACTTTTTTATTTTAAATTCGGACTCATACATTGAAGCTTTATTTATATGATAATATCACAAAGCAATAATATCGTAGGGTAAACATAATAATAGACTTATTGCAGGGCAAACCTTTGCCAAAACACACTCAAGTAAAAAGCAACCATAAATTGCTACTTTCATTTGTAGGCAGGAATCGTCTATTACTCGGTTTCCAATCATTTTACGCACTTGAAAGTTTCACGTACTGCATTTCACGCGGTTCGTGTATGCATTTTGTCATTTTGCTATAAATTAAATCAAGTGTGATAATTTAGAACTAATGTGCCACAGTCACCATCTGTAATACTTTTAACGATTGCGCCATCGATGGAACGATTTAGTCACAATGGCATCTGTAACTGTTATTTTTTAAATATTTTAAATTAAGTGTTTAAATGAAAGGAATGGGAAAACATTAATGGAAACACGTCATTGTTTTCCATAAATTCTTCAATTACATCTTGGGAGTACAATTCCGACTTCTTTCTATGCGCACTAAAATTTTAAAGGGAATTCTAAATATATGTAACACAGTTAATTTTATCCTTTAACTGAATTTACTGATCCCATTCTTAAGTACTACAGTGGAATGTTTTAATTGTTTTTTTACTGCTTACAGAAGCGTATTATTTATTAAGGAATTGGAGGTGCCAGATTTACAATTTTATTTTAAACTGTAATGGTGTGTCTTTATATTTGATTTTAGAAATGCATCTTAGATCTTGTAACTATAGTGAATTTTATAAATATATCTTCTACGTATGTTGTATCTTAAGGGTGGGTTCGAATCCTAGCAACTGAGACAAAATTCAAATTCTTAATTGAATACTGGTATAGGGAAATACATGTATATGAGGTGACACTGTTTTTCAAATTGGCTGTACTCAGGTTTGCAAATTTTTTACGGAATGAGGACTTTTCCATCAGACTTATGAACATTTTATCTGTCGTTAGTAGTAATTCCAGCATAGGTATTTTCTTAGTATTCATGCTAAGCATTTCTAAAGTGGAAGGTTTCTCCCATTCACTTAACATTGAGTGACACCCAATTCAGAAAAATTGACAACTTTTACTAACCTAATAGAGTTTCAAGGTGAAGAATAATAATAACTGGCACCTCACAATAGAGATCCTTTAAAATCTCACTTGAACCTAATTAGGATTCTCTGGGATCGTAAACGTAACAGTTGCCTCTGACCGCGAAAGTGGAATGGAATGGGGAAAGAAAGTAGGAATTGCTGGTGGTATGATACTTTCTTCGTTTGGAGAAAGCCAAGTAACATAGTAGGATTTGACAGAATAGATAATCATAATAATACAACCAAGCATTAACAAAATGTTATATTATGTAATTTTACATATCAATATTCCATTCCCCTTAGCCATTACTTGCTAACTATACTCGTACACTTGCTAATTTACAATAAAATCCATGAAAATTACCCCAAGTTTATTTTTCCTACAGTTACCATGCTGAAAGCTATTATACAAATACATTAATTAATAGCTATACAATAATTCCTCAAAGTTTTATAGTCTACGGTCTAATTTAGCATACGCTTCATTGCAATATGATCATTATTTTAAAAACACGTTGCATGTCATTTGATATTCCACAGGATGGAAAAATGCATGGTTTGTAGAAAATACCGATCATGAATTATGGGTTTTTTTATGTAATGTTTGCTTGATGGAGGTACCAACACTGGTTGTTACCCCCCATCCACTTTCTACGCTAATTTCGAGTCTGGGTTGCAGTGAAGTAAATACATAAACGGATCGATTTACAAACGCCTATTTTACAAAGATAAATATAGTGGGGGTCCCCAACCACGGCTTTAGTATTTCGCTTCCTTCGCTAGGTTATGGATTTTGCTTGCGCCAAGTCGGATGCGCATGAAC
>JABASC010001622.1:0-22023 GCA_019776185.1 Plutomurus gul | reverse complement strand
GCCCGGCCCCCCTCGTGTCAATCATGAACTCAGCTGGCCTGTGAACAGTCCCCTTCTCAAGGCCAGGACCACTGGCTCGCACTTTGCTCGGATCACTTCCGTGCGTACAGACGAGCCGGTACGGGGCTTTCGAGATGGGCTCACCGCCGAATGCAATGCTGAGCAGATATTCTCCCAGTTCGGTCGGTGTAAAATTCACCAAGAATCCATCTGGACTGGGAATGACGTGTGCTTGAACTTTTGTACCCGAAGGAGTTGTGATAGACACTGCAATATCCGCTTTTCCAGCGCCTTGGGTGATTACTTTGAACTGCTGCAGGCTATTGATTGGCGCAACTGAACACAGTCCACTCAAGCTTAGTCAATTTTCCCCAAGACATTTCACTCATAACTTTATTTTTTAAATTATTACCAACACGTACTATAAATACACAACGTGTACTTTTATAATACATAATACCTACAATACGGTTTCGCCGTGTTCTGTACGTATATCCATTGAAATTAGTTTACTCAATTCCTTAAACATGATATATGTATATATAAATTTGCATTTGCTTGTAATTGAGGATCCTAACAATTAAGGTACCATCTATTTAGTGTTACTTAATTGTGAACGTATAGGAATTGAAAATGTACTTACTAGGCTCCAGACCATCAACTTTCACTTTGGAAACGTCAACGTGCGGTTGAACTAGAACGCGAATGGGGCTTTGAGGTACTTCTTGGCCGGCATACTTGACGCTCACCTACACAGAGAAAGAGAGAAGAGCGTGGAAGTAGAACAAAAGTTTCGCTTTCTTTCTAAGCTCGCAATAAACAAAGATTTGTAACTGTCAAATGGGAAAGGAACCTTGTAGTTGCCAGGGATGGGTGGGGAATAGTCAACGGAGAAAGTGCCGTCACCATTATCAGACAATTCGTAGGGGATAGCTTGACCTTTTTCATCTGTAATAGCAACTTGTAAATCTCCTGTGCCCGCATCTCTTGCATCAATATTAAAGTGTGTTGACTTTTGAGACTTGACTCCTTTCTCCACGCCAGGGCCAAATATTTGAACTTTTCCTGGATTTGTGGGCTGAGACACGTAGACGCGGTACGGACTTTTCTTGGTTGGGACACCGCCGTAATTAACCTGGAGAACAGAGCAGAGAGAAAATTCAGTATTTGAACGGGCTCACTACCAACAAACTGACTAACTAAGCAAATCAATAATAACAGTGAAAACAAAGACAACGTACTTGCACGGTGTGCTTGGCACCTCGTTTTGGCACATAGCTGCATGAATACATACCGTCGCTCGTCTCCTTCACTTTCACGTCCACTGCTTTATATTGAGAGTCCATAACCTTCAGCCGAACGAAATACGAATACATTCCCTCAGCATTTATTTACCAAAGATCCATGTACCATGTACTACGTATAATACTACGAGTCAAGATACAAACAAGGCCAGAGGAGGAGAAGGAAAAACTTACGTTGACTTCTAGTGGAGCAGATCCAGCACGTCGAGTATCTACAGTGAACTCTGTGGGCTTATTCGTAAAAATTCCAGTTGGCTCCAGGCCGGGTCCATTGCACTCCACCTAAGAATTAGAACATTAGCATGAGGATCTCGTGCAGACAGAGAGAGAGAGAGAGAGAGACAGAGAGAAAGTCTACAAGGGATTTAGTGGTATTGACTTTGGTTGGCCAAGTGACTATTCCAAGTAGGGGACAGCTACAAGGTCTGCGTGCTCACCAGATCTGGATGAAAGTCACTTTTCGGCAGGATTTGAGCAATGTACGGTGACTTTGGAATATCCTCGTCGTCACAGAGAATATGCACTGCGTACTCTCCAGGAGCTGTGGGCAAATATCGAACGTCGGCTGAGCCGTCTCCGTTATCATGACAGTCTATTTTGGCTTGAGACGGTCCCTCTATACTGAATCCTGTGGCGCGCATACGAATAAACAAGGCATCATTATTCAGGATGAATCGTGTCGTGGTGCACTATTTATAAAATATTCTGTTCATAGGGGAAAGTTGAAGGGAACCGTTTTGGTTCTTACCTAAGGCACCTGTTTCCCCATTAGTCTCGACGGTGAACAGGGCTGGATAGCCAACGACTCCTCCCAAGAGACCGGGACCGTAAGCGCGGATAGTGGATTCTTTATAGGGACCTACATTAACCTCAAACGGCGAGCGTGGGATTTCGATTTCCTGACCTCCGTACGTTATCATGACAATGTAACGACCCTCCTTGCGAGGGTGATAAATGGCTTCATATGTGGTTCCGTTAATTTTTCGGATATTGACAGGCTCCGTGGCTCCGCCTGGGAAATTTAATGGAAGTGTTACGTAATCATCATTGTAATGAATGAGTTCTCCACCGGATACGGGCAAGGCTCATAAAGTATTTATTAAATAACTCACCAGGAGCAATAACTCGTACTTCCACTTTGCCCTCACCCGCTCCTTCCGTGTAGATCTTGAAATCTGCAGCATCTTTGACTCTGACTCCTTTGGGTTGCAATCCTCTTCCAGACGCACGTACCTTTTTGGCATCGGATATGGGTGAGACGGCCACTCCAAAGGGACTCTTGGGTATGGGCTTGCCGGCAAAGAAAACGTTAACGGAATGCAGACCAACGGCGGAGCTTGCATACTCGCATCTCCACACGTCTTGACTAATTTGTCGGAGTTTCACAGGCACGGTATTCTTATGGCCGGCCGGGTCAAGAATAATCACTTCAGGAACACCCTTTCCAGCCTCTGAAATAGTGCACAGAAAGAAAGAGCACACATTTAAACTTTCTCTGGCTGTTTACTCTGTTTATCTTTCGCACCATCTGCTAGCGTGCTGAGCAGAATCTTGGCATAGGCTCCTCTTTGTTCAGTTCGATGCAAGCCACAAGATATACGGCAGTCAGCAGTCATTTCTCCCATCGCTATCTGTCCGAACCTACTTTGTCTACGTTAGCCTCCAGTCTATCTCACTGTGTCTACTGTACGCGTCTTCAAAATGCGTCTACCAGTATATATGTACCTTTGGTAAAGATGTCAAAGTAAGTAGGTCGCCCAATGACCACCCCTTCTGGCTCAAGCCCTGGTCCAGAGGCAGTCACTTTGCTTGAATCACCGGCATGTCCTTCTACCACAACTGTATAAGGAGATTTCGGAATTCTGAAAGAAAAAAATAACACTTTTATGCATCATGTCAAATGAAATGGATTACTTGAATAACCCTCGTAACAATTAATGATGTTTTAGTTTGCATGAGTGAATTTCACGATGGAAAATATAACGTACAAAAACTCCCTTAAAACTCTTTCCAATATTAGCATCATTGCTGAAGGCAGAGTAATAAACGCGTAGAAGCAATTGTTAAATAAACTACTGATTAATAAATCCCCAAAACAAAAGTACGTTCCATGAATGCAAATAAATCACTACGCAGCTCAACTACTGCATGACTAGATTACTAATTTAATTCACCGAGTATTTTTTTTTACTTACTGAGCACCCGCAAACATTACGGACACTTTATGAGCGCCTTCGATTTTTGGAGTGTACGACATACTGTAAGTGAGATTCCGGTCGCTGTTAAACCTCATCTCCACCTAGAGAGAAGCAGATACATTTTTATTGTCTCTCTGCACTGGTCCAACACACGATTCTCTGAGTCGTTGCCTCTGATACGGCAATGAGAAGAGAAATGGACAAATCTACCAATGTAACGGCTAGAGAAAAGTTTGCTGGGTTATGTTTGTTCAGTTGAAATATCGATCAGGCAAAGAGAGAAGGAGAGAGAGAGATAGAGAAGAGCAGAGGAGAGGGGAAAAAAGAGAATGAGTGAGTGAGTGAGAGCAAAATAATATACCGGCTCCTTGTCTCCTCGAGGATTTTCCACGATCACAGTCACATCCCCTTTGCCAGCAGAGAAAGTTTCCACTGTAAAATTGGCCGGAGCACCGACGACAGGTCCACTGGGTTCGATTCCTGGTCCATAAGCTCTCACTCTGCAAACACAGAACGATTCATTTATTAGTCAGCTGAAAGTTTGAATGTTGTCAATCAGTGCATCGTTTCACGAGCCAGACACACAGACAAAATGTGACTAGAGAACGCTAATTTCTATAATTATCAAACACAAAGAACCCTGACCACACAAACCAAACATCAAACTATGTTTACAAGTGTACAGCACAAACATAAAACTCTCCACTCTGCATTGTTTTACGGTCCATAAAGCTTGAATGAAGAGTAAATAAATGTTAACAGCTAGGTTGTTGTTGTTGTTGTTGTTGATAGAGAGGATGGTAGATTTTTCAGTCATTACATAAAATGGAAGTCACACGAGCAGAACCATGTTACGCATCAGTGAGTGGATAAGTTGGGTTATTCATATGGATTAGACTGTACAGTTCATTCAGGATTTTAATTTTTAGTCCGGCAAAGATTTTGGGCAAAAATTACCTTGGTGGTGGCACACTACATTTTTCGAGTCGACAGATAAGAATATCATTGAGCGGGGGAGGAGCATGATACCAATTTAGGGGCACATCATCAGCATCAATTCGTTAACAATCAACAATCAAATCAATCAGTAAATGTTGGAGGGAAAACGTTTTCAACAGTTATCATATATAATTATCATCACCATCAAGTACAGAGATAAGATATTAAATTATCTGAATATGTGAAAAGTCATTTAGAAAATGTTTTGCAGACATTTTCTTAATTCTCTGCAGAATACATTGCATGTATTAGTTCTATACGTGCATCACGACAGAGAAAGGCTCCTATTCGGTGAGTACTGTTGCTCGCCTATAAAATATATACCCACTCATCCCTGTTAAAAGTATAATAGCAGAGCAAAGGAACAATCAAACTGTCGGCTTATTTATGGCCCATTAATTACGTTTGTAGCATCATTCCAGCGCCAATTGGTTCAAGTTATAATAATGATAGCACACATAAAAGCTCCGCGTAATGGTAGCGCATTATGTAAGATAACGTATTGTTGTGTACTGGTGACAATTCACCGGGATGAGTATTTTTGGGGGAACAGTGTAGTAGAATAGGAGTCTCCAACAGCCTCTGCACATAATAATATGTACCAACGCATCCATTGTACAACACAGCCATAGATAGAGCACATTATAACATACCTGTTCGGATTCGTTCTCTGTCGGATCGGGGCTCCGGATTTCAATTTGGCACTTGGGTATTGAGACAAATAAGTCATCATTGACAACTCATCAATATTAGGATTAATTATTTCTTCGGGTCTGATCAGCTGAAAAATTGATACAAGCAACGTGGTAAATGAGTGCGCAGAAAAATCTCTTACATTCTGTATTAATATCCTTTATATATATCTATATGTGAGACAGCATCTCGTTCCAAGTTCTAGTAATTTACCTGACGAACGTTGAGCCAATCGTCTGCAAGACCCATAGCTTCTGCCGCATTCTGCAAAGCATCATGAGGATTCCAGTCTGGCCAGTCAGGACATAAGCCTTCACACATCAATCATTAAAGGTTAGTGCGAGAATACTGAAATGCTTATGGAGGAATTCCAGGAATTCCAAATTTTGCCAAGGCAAAAATCTTGCAGCGTGAGCTCAGGGAAAACCTACATATCTACTTACTATACGGAGACTACATAAATGATACATGACTACTACTGCTCTCGTAGTGTACTGCAGGCTTTTTACATCGTACATCAATTTCTGAGGGAAGACAAGTCAGTGCTGCTAGAACACAAGCTAAACAGTATGTATATCAGCACTTGCTAATACTAATGGACTTTGCTGGGCCGAAATGTACTACAAGGCATTCTTTCTGGTAGAATGGGTCGGCGAGTAGCGGTGAACTTTGCTTGACTGGAAAAGAAAGAGGAGAAAGCTCTCCAACATTACATATAGTGCAGTCAACCGCACATTCGATTTACCAAGGACGAAACATGCTGTTTACAGTACTACTACCACACTTACATAGGGATTCATAGGACAAGCTGCATACGAGATACGGTAATATAACATAATGTATAATGTATCGTAGTGGAGATTATATAGGGACAAACCTGGAGCGACTGCATCCACCAGGGCTCCCACTGCTCTGCCATCATTCCAATCCGAGGTAAAGTTGGAAATTGGAAGGTCGGGAACTTTGCTCTGCACCCAATGTAAAAGTCTGTGGGAGAGCCCAAGGCACAATGTGTTAGTAATAACGTATGTTGGCTGTAAAAATAATGGTGTGCAATCTATTCCTCTGTAGTACAGTCGAGCTTAAAAAACAAACTGACTCAAATTCCCCAGTCTCGTAGTACATACAGAGAAAAATATTGTAAACCGAATGCAAGTCCATCTGTAGTAATCATACACTTTGTGCTACAGGGGAATTGTGTGGTCCACTGGTTGGGTGGTGCACCTACACGTGTACTTGCACTCTTGAAATTTTAAAATGAATGCATACTAAACACATCTGCTGGAGGCAAACAACAGAAGTTGCTTCGTTTATCCGTCGGCAGTAAATGCTGAGACGTTGTTCACACAATATTTGCTCTAAACTGACATTGTTGACATTAAGGACAAGAGAGAGAGAGAGTAAGTTTACCTTTGCTTGGGTGTTGGGCCTTTGTCACCTTGTTGATAGTCCTCCTCCCCCTCCCACATGGGCATCGAGATGGAATAGTGCAGAATTAAGGTCCATATCAGTCCCAAAATTAATTTCAATTTACAGTCAACAATGTCTGACGAATCTGAAAAATCAGCAATGCGCATTCATGTGTTTAATGAGAGAGAGAGAGATATGGCAAATGGGAGCTATTACTATTCCGTGCAAGAATCATCATCTTTGACAAACTCAGTAACTGAGTCACACAATTGACATTGAACAGGTGTTTGAGCGACTAGAGACATTCATGCTTCATTTTGAATAAGAACAGTTTTATTCAGAATGGAGCATGAATGTATCTAGTTGAGAATCTGACACAATAGTTGAGAATGCAGTAGGCATTGCAGTTGCATACGTAATCAGTAGTATGCAGTAGTATTTATGTAGTAGCTAAGGACAGGTACATCTTGTGGCAGACATAAATTGTGTCGCTCCTAGCAAGGTTTCTATCTCTATTCATACAGACAGTACTTTTGATCAAATAAAGCATAGTTAGACACGCACGGAAAACGATGACGACGAGTGTGCACAAAGGTAATAGGTACTGAATAAATACTTTTATTGCTCACAACCCCCGAATGTATGCAAGTACACTTTGTAAAACGCACTACGAACATAATTTAATACCTGGCTACACAAAAGCCATTTGTTTGCAACTTTGCGTTCCATTGCAGCATTGCAGCAGCCAGAGATTGCTGTATTATTATTATTATTACACTGACAACAAAGGATCTCCTCTCCGTGTTAAGACTCTCCTATATATACTAGATCTTATTATGTCACGGAATATATGTGTATAGCTCGGAATGTAGATTCTCCTACCAGATTTTCATCATCATCAACTGTGCATCTAGCCTTTTGTAGGAGAACTAGAGGCCTGTGTAGCAATCACAACAATGCAGACAGTTGGTATTGTAACGCTTGCTGTCACTGCCGTCAGAAAGCCAAGATCATTCAACTACCATTCTTAAAATTAGAGATGGAACACAGAGACAAGGCAGGGACTCGAGCTGACATCCTTGTCAAATCAGTCACTACAAAATTAGCATTCAGAATGGATTTTGAATGATCAATGGCGAGTGCGCCATGTCCCAAGGTGTAATGCACGATGAAATGAAATTAGGATCCAGCACTGACAGGCCACCAATCCGTATCCATACTTTGTGCACACTAAGAGAGTATATTGAATTTGAATGAGGGCCTGCGAGACAAAATCGAGATGAGATCACATTAGATAATGCAAATATAAAAAGTGACGAATACTCGAATAGTCAGGGAGAAGTTTCCTCTGCATCCTTTTGCATAATTGGCCTACGCATATAGATATGTAGATATGTGTGATGTGTTGTGTGTGCACCTCCCCCTTGCTTTTGCTTGCTTGCTTTGCATGAACAGTACATCACAGACAGCCACGGTGAGTTCATATAAAATGCAAGCTTTGGAATATATAAAACGGGCGAGAAAGTAAATACACTAAGAGATGCTGAAGACCAGCACCAGACTCGAACAGTGCCTGGAGCCTAACGAACGATATCTACTTGACTTGACTGTCTACACAATAAACAGAACTTTGTACTGCTAGGTAATATGTATGTATCCACTACGGTTGATGTAGTTTAGAAATGTGAATTCTTTCGAGTCGGACGGATACTTTAATAGTGCACTTGGTTCCGTTCCTTTCCCCATTACAATGTTCGACTTTAGTTTCGTCTGCACACACAATAAAAATTAGATTGTCTACATTTTGCATACATACTCTCTCAGCATCTACCTATATATGTATTTCCAGAGAGAAGGACAGGGTATTGTTCAAACGTGATGGAGGATTCGTGCAGCATCTCGTCCGTGTACTCAGTTACCTAGAGTAGAGGCGTAAAGTAACTCTAGATTGAATATCATAAATAAATAAGAAATAAAATGCGGGTGAAGAAGTAATAAAACTTTTTATGGTAAAATGGTGTTATTACCATTTATTATGATGATTGCTATGTAATGCCGCAATATAGTGCTATTCTATTCTCATATATTCATATAAGGCTGAACAATAACGCGACTGGAATTTACAATTTTGGTGTATGACGGCTTTCAATGTGTTGTTCAATTTCATCGTAACCGTGTGTCACTGTCAGTGGACTATACTATTCCACTACAGAATAATACAGGGAGCTTTTGCACAGAACACAGCTCGGGGATACGATAGCTCTGAAACATTGAATCCTGTGCTTCTATTCATATCTCTGAGATTTTTTATGGGATTGTAGAAAATATTTATGTGGTAATATTGTTAGGGAATTATTTAGGTATATATTATTTGCAGTGAAAATAGAGGCATTGTAGAATTGGGTAGTTGCTGGTACAGGATGTTTATAGGCACGAATCAAAAGGATTCATAGAGAAGTATCGAAGCGTAGCAACCTTGATAAATAGAAGATGGACATAAGCCCAAACATTGCTATCTGTTGTTCACCACTGGGATTTCAACCGGCACACAATTGCTCCGTTGTTGCCTTGTTTTAAAAACTGGCTGTGTGTTACAGCTTTGTTCGGATTACATGGACGAGCAGGAGAGACAAATTTCCCAGACAACGATCGAACATGATGCAAAGACTAAATGGAAAAGCTACATATTATGAGTAGCCGGTTACCAACCAAGAAATAACACGAGAATTTATACAGTCATCGGATTCTATGAGATCCTGTTCCCCGTAATGTACTATTTGTTATCTTCATTCTTTGCCTGCAAGAAGAAACCCGACAAAAGCCGGCAATGTGAAAACTAGACGATTCTAACTCAATGTTCTATTCACGCAACAAAGTATTTTTTAGCTTTACTGCTTTGGGTGGATGTTCGGACACAAAAAGAGAAAAGAGACGAGAGAGAGAGAGAGAGAGAGAGAGAGAGAGAGAGAGAGTACAGGTTTCGCAACTTTGTACCACTAGGTACACAAAGGTGGAGAATGCAAAAGTGTATAACTGTACATGCACAGAGAATCATGTTCGCGACGGACTAGCAGGACTTACGGTAAAGCACCTAAAAGCATTATATTACATTAGGTAGGATATAGTGCATCTGTCTCCAAATCGGAGACGACACTGAGCTCTGAATAGCAAGTGAAAGCCCATGGAAAATTTTCCTATATTGATCACAACTGTGAAGTAATTTTTTTTATAGGTTTGCGTCTGCATACTAGGAGGCTGCTCTGCATTGGACGTATACCTTCTGTGACGCTTCTGATAGCCCCGAATGGATTAGGAACATAGAAAAATCCAAGATAGGATTCGAAGCAGACATTTATTACCCACATTGCGTCCCAGTACACACACACACACACACACACACACACACACACACACACACACACACACACACACTCAGAGCAAAGAGTGGAGCAAAGCAAAATGATCCACCAGTAAATATCACCATACATAGCACGGGTTACCTCACTGCTACTACATACTACGCAATACTTTTACCCATTCGTATATGCCTACAAACACAAGGAATGCACAGAGGGGACTGATTGTAGACAAGATTGTTATGAAAGTATTTTTTTATCCATATAAAGGTAGCTACGCTACCAGTGCTGCAACTACGTGCTTCTCCAACAGAAAAGTATTCGATAGGAGAGCAATAATTTAGAGCAATCCATTTGAAGCCAATATAGAACAGTCAGAAAGACAAGAACTAAGGAGATTAAATGGAAGGGAAAGAGTAATTTTGAAGTCCACATTTTTTTCTCCATTGGAATCTGCAGCTTATATGTATAGTAATATTATACATTACTAGGTATATTATTGCGTGTGTGCAGTAACTATATTGGATTTGTGTATAACCGTGTGCACCAATCAAATCAGAGGTTGACTTTTTACGAACGCTGCAATCATTGACAATACCGAAGAGTTGGTGGTCAGAACAGCAGTCTTTCACTTGACTCACTCGATTGTTATTGTTGAGCTGCTCCGAGTGAGTATATTTATAGTCATTGTTCTGGTACGTGATTATGTCATTCTTTTTTAAAGCACAACAGTAATGGCCTTTTATAAGATGTAATGTGTATACACATCGTTAGGTACAGCAACCAGAGAGCGACAGAGAGGAGGCACCAAGACTCTCTGTAAAATGTACGAGAGGACGGCTCGTTTCCAAAGTGAACTCAAGCCAGACACAATTATAAAGGTGTACATAACGACCATCTATCTAAAAGGAAAAAAACATATTATGTCATGAACTGATCATAATACGAGTATTTATTAGTATCCACTGCGATAGCAAGACAAGCAGATCATTTTTTGGAGAGAAAGGTACTACAAGGTACTCTGCATATGAACTCATCATCATTTGCTGCACTCGCTCCGTTCATATATAGAATATAGAAGACAGGTCTCATTTTGGTGTCCATTTCACTGCTGTAGGCAGAGAATCAGCAATATAGCCATGTGTACATAAACAGTGTGTTTTTGTGCACAGAGGTAGTGGAGGGACATGAGACGTGAGAGGAGTTGATATCACAGTCTAGAATGGAGATGTAGGTACACGGAGCAATTGCCAACATGCGAGACATCCTGTCCATATAAGGTAGCCTTACTACAATTAGGTATACGACTATTCATACCTCTTTGGCAGATCTTACTGGCTCCACCACCAACAATCAGAAAACAACAACAAAGCAGTGACTTTTTTATGGTCGCTGAACAACCGGGCTCCGCTGAACTCAAGTCAACACAGAGAATGACGGAGTTGCCTTGACTTGTCTGATTGATTCTGACTTGAGTCTAGTTCATATTTCCCTGCTGGCTGGTTCAATGAAGTGGTCGTTCTCTCCACTCAACTCTGCAAACTAAAAGTGCATGGATACAGTAGACAGGCAAGTGACTTGACACGGACCAACAGAGTAGCGTAGGCAATACTGTTACACGGCAAGACCGTGTTTTTATGAGTGCTACGTTGCCCTACTATGTACTACCTCCAACACACAGCAAGAATAATACACATTCCTAATGCACCAGTATGTATAAGGTAAGAATTCAGGAAAGGGAAAAATGAAATTATACGATACTAACAAATGCCATCATGTTGAAAGGAGTATATATTTCTTGTATTCTCACGTATATAAAATGAGCTGGGTAATACATGGAGTAGAGTGGGGAGAGAGAGAGAGAGATGGAGGACTGGGAAAATTTGCCAGAAATTCTTTTACTAGTAACTGATGCTATGTTGAAAAGTTTGTAAGCATGGATATTATGACATGATCACATGGGGTAGATATGGACATGACCTGCCAACAGCCGCCAGATTAAATGAATTCTGTAAACAGGCCTCGTAATAATATATATGAATGAATGGCCATAATCGTTAGTTTAAATGTAAATGCTGCTAAAGCGCAGCATATTTACATAGCATGCAAACTAGCCATGAGGAGGACAGCGCACTTGCAAATCTTCGATAACAATACTCAAATACACAGCCAAAGATGAAAATGAAAATATGCTGACTACTGGGCTCTCCCTTAAACTCAACACTGAACTTTGCTAGATGCTGTAGTAGGTGCGTGTACGTATGCACAGTACTACAGCAGAGCGGACGATAAAAAAAACAGCGCATACCTACACTACTACACCGTTTACAGACATAAGCACATGTGGATTTTGTGCGGCGGACGTACGTTCAGGCACAGATGCATGAATAGTTGACTACTAGAGAGATATTATATAGAGTAGACACTTTGCCTGCCTTTCAACACTCTCACAGAGCACCATGTATGTACGAGCACAGTGTAAGCATATAGAGAGCAATAGTATCTTTATACTCTGTCAATCACTCGCACATTCTATGAAGGAGTGATCAAAGCCACTGAGAGAGAGAGAGAGAGATTGAGAGAAAAGGAACGAGCGCGATGTACTTCTTCGTCCGGCATTCACTCACGATGACATCATTCGCCAATTAAAGAATTTTCTGTGCAACCAAGTGGAATAGTTATACATTTCATACCGATAAGTACTCGTCATCAGTTTTTTAACAGAACAGTCACACAGGTTTCTCATTTCGGCAATAATAATAACAATTATGTCACAGTAGTAGTATTTTGTCACCATGTATATTATACAGAATAAACAATCTCTGTACTCATGTTTCCATAAAAGTGTTTTGGACAATGTGCACACACGCAGACTGGCAGTTTATGCTTCGTTCTGTGTAATTGGTGATCGAAAGTATGCGATATTAGCGATGACTGTGAATGGAAATGGAAAATGGCAAGGTTGACACTGACAATCGCCTAATCATGGACTTATAAGGATAGTATTTTCCACAATGGACAATAACACGTTGTAAATGGTTCTCGGCTGTTCGTGTTATGAGTAAGTGGCTCACTTGAGAGACAGACAGATAGAGAGAGAGAGAGGAGAGTAAATGCTCTCAGCGATTACTTTGTGTGTAATATTTACTGCTCATATAAAAAATAGACAGTCAGCCAGTGACTGTGATAGTTCATACATAAAAGGTTCAGTCTAGATATTCTATGGTATTATCTGAAGCTCTTGAACTGTACGTACCGATATTGACAATGCGAATCCCTTCATCCTTCTCGAGAAACCGCAGAGCGACAGACACATTCTCGAGTTTCTGAGAGCGAAAGTTAGGCCGCTTATTGTGTTTGGGCAGCCTTTTGCCGGAGAGAACTTCGATGAGAGAGATGAGTCGCAGTCCATCGGACAAATCTGTCTCCAAGTTTCCGACATTTTTATGGACAGTCTTCAAGTGCTCGTTGGCCCACCGAGTGAACGTATTCTGCTGTATCTTTTTCCACTGGGCATCCTCAGCCAAATCTCGCTCCGCGTCCACCATTTCTTCTTCGTCAGCACCACCAGCACACTGCACTCCACCACCAACAACACCAACAATTCCAATCCCAATGGGGCTGATGTCCAACATGTCTTGCACACCTGGGCCGGAGCCACCCTCCCGAACCACCTCTTCTGCATTCATCTCACCTCCTCACGTTCAAAGTCGTCGCTTCAATACTTTGATATAGTAATGTGCTACGTTAGCAGCCAGTCCGCACACACACACACACACACACACACACACAAACAGACGGATTTGCCTTTTTGACTCACTTCAGTCTGCTCCGTGTGTTGTATGTGCAAGTGCTACAATGTAGTGTAGTTTACCTCCTCTTCTCTGTCCCCTTTGATCACCTGCAATCACAGACACACCTCGAGTATTATCACATCCCTTTCTGTATTACATACATACATAATATTACATATGCACTCACAGTTTACTACATGCTCTTCTCTTCTACTAAATACTACTACTCTCTACTACCAGGCTAGCACACTGCAAACCACTTACAACCACTTGCAATCCCTATGTGTGTATACACTGACAATAAATAATATCCGCTAATATCAATGTACATGCAGACATCTGTACGTATGTATGTACGTTCGAGTGCATAATACTATGATACTTATAATCTAATACTCCTTTTATCACATCACCACATGTATAAGCATGCACTGTACGTACCTAATGCTTAATATTATGTATGGCATTATAATACAGGCACTTACAATTTCTAGAACACGATTAAAACATGCACGTGTATGAGTATGTCTGCTACCAGTACTAAACAGGTACAGACCATTACAGCACATGTTTGATTGACGGTAACTCGGTACACCTACTAATAATTGATTATTTACTGTACATTAAGCTGGGAAGCTGGAATTTTCTTGAAAAATCCCAGTGGATTCCGAAATGCATCCTCGGGGAAATTTAGTTGTGTTGCTATTAGCGCTGTATTAGTGTACGCATCATTGAACCGGTGGACTGGTAAGATGGAGCACGAAAACGCTCTGAGACCATGCCTAGAAAAGGAACCATGGCCAGAAGAAGGAAAGGAAGAGTTGTCCTATTTAGCGGTTTTATTTAATAAACCCAAAAGCATCGACTCCCATGCTCTGTCCTTGACTCGCACTCGTTGTTCGCAGTTCTCTATTCCAGAATGAGCAACCGGCTAATTATTTTGCGTAGGAAGACGTTTTGTTACGAATCGCTAATTTAATCTCGGATTATAGGATTAGCCGCATCCCCACAAATGCCCTTTGGCTAATTCTTCGTTAAAACAAGTAATCTTTGGATGGCAGCTTCGATGACTTGGACGGTCAAACGCGAAATGAAGAAATTTTGTCTGCCTTCTTTCTTTCTATGTACAAAATTTACTACGTACTAATACTGATATCTATAAAGAATTCATAGGAGATCTTCCACTTAAGGGCATCTCCAGTAAACATCTCTGTAGTCATAGTATTATGAGATTGGATACACAAGCAAAGGAAAACTAGTGTGCTGTTTGTCTTTAATGAGTTTTATTCCCCAGCAACGAGCTGAACACCACATAGATGGATCACTACTGCAGTTGATGAGTGAAAGCGACTCACTATATATAAATATATATATGTATTTTGACGACGCACCCGATTGTAAGAGATTGTGCGGATTCTCACTGCAAAAACAATTCTAGAATGAACTGCAGATTTCTAATTCTTTAGCATACACTGGATGCAGCCAGACAGCCGCTTCATTTTACGACAATAAAGCTGCACAAAAATACAGCATGAGTCTCGCGTATTCAATTCAGTCAGCACACATTTATATTGTGGCGTTCTCAGAAAAGACTTTTGCTGGCTTATATAGTGGCAACAGCAGTGCTCTCCTGACAACTTTGTGAGCTCTACTATACGTAAAGTACAAATCTGTAATACAATAAAACACAATGAACTCGTTTTGTGTGACAATTTACACATTTTTCAAGGGAACACCATAAATTCAATGTGTCCCTAGTGCCTAGTGCATAGTGGGAAGTACAGCATATAGGTAATGTCTGCTTTCATTACTCGCTTTGCTAACTGCCAAGCAAGATTCAAAAACTGACTGGCGTCTCGTCTACTACATACATACACACTTCATACACAATATTATACATGTATGTTCATTTACTATTGCAGATATTCCTCGATGACTTGGTATTACCTTTTCTTTGTAACTAACTAATTCATATGATATATTTGTGCCGAATGACGCTTGTATAGGTAAACATAGTTGTTCGTGTATAAAAGGGGTTCACACACAACTGTCAATACAATTAATGTATCTGTATAAAAGCAAACGCTAATGTAAAACAATTGCCAGCACCATAATTGCGCACGCAGGAAATGTAAATATCGCGTATGAGTTACAATGACATTCGGACAGTAAGACATTTGATGTATGGTGCACGGATTTCGATGAAAATTAATTATCTGTGTTATGTCACTGAATTTCAAATATCCCCCTTCCTGAGTGTGGCAGTAGTAGGGACACAAAGTTGAAACAAAGGTACATACATTGTTTTCTCTGGAATTATAAGGCCGAAAGACAATAATTTGTTATGTGTAGAAAATGTGTGGGCACATTTTCTCCATACACAATTTTGGTTTTTCGAATTTTTTCTAAATATTTTAAATTGCAGGGATATCGATTTGGTTACAATTGCAATGATGAGTATTTAAATTACTTATTGTGCAAAACATTGTAGTAAAATTGGATAACTTGGTGTAGTTTAATTATTTTACACAGGGAAATACAATGTTTCTTTTGTTTCACTTTTGCCATCCAGCCAACATTTTGAAAATGCAAAAATATTTTTTTAAGTGCACAGAGCAACGCCATATTCAATTTTCAGGGAAACCCGTGCACCATCTGTCAGGTGTCTTTTAGTCCGTGCATTCATTGTTTCTCACATGTAGTAATATTGTATTATTTTATATGTACATATTTAATTAAGTAGGTTCGTTTAGGTAGTCATTCTGGAATACGGTAAGCGCATTAGAAGCAAACAGAGTATTCTCCATTGACTTTGGACAATGAGCTCTTCAGCTCAAATGGCTAAATAGAATCAAATGACATGAAAGCATAAAGGAGAGCACGGAAGCTTATTTCAAAAGCCCTAGACTACTTTGGCAACCATAAAGATATCAACTCGCACGAGATCAGCAGCACAGATAATAGGAACGAGTAAAACCCTCCTGCAATCAAAGAGGGAATCTAATAATAAACAATTTGCTAACCCAGAACGATAAAAATTGTAAACATACATTCTCACTGGTTATAATGCCCTGCCCTATTAACTGTGTTACTATTACTACTATTACCTGATGCTCCGGTGATAACAGCCAGTATAGCGTTAACATTTCAAGGTTTACGGTCCATACAGTGGAAAACAAATAGGATTGTGGTGCCCCAGTCATTAACTTGATTTTTATCATACGCTCCAGTAATTACTTACCACCAAATCTGTTTTAGGAGTCAGGCAGTCTTTTAGGTGCATTTAAGGAACTCTTTCCACATTATCCTGAACACAGATCTATGCAGATCTACATATTCAGCCATTAAAAGTTGAACAACTGTGGCAATGTGAGTGAGGAAATGCCATGCAAATAAAAACTAAAAATAGATATGATAATAGTAATAATAATAATAAAAATAGAAACTGGAGCAAAGTCGTAAACAAAGGGAAATGCAGGGAGCATTTATTTGTACCGGATTAAATATTTGCATCCAGCAATTATTTACTTTGCTTAATCGTTTCAAAGATTCAGGCTAAAATCCAGTTAAACAGAGTTCGCATTCCCACTTTAATTAAGTCTTCCACTTCAAATATGAAAAATCATTTGTTATATTTGAGAAGCATGCTGGTGCTTTCGATAAGTTCTACGCGTCAGTCTTTCTATCCTGTTTAAGCTGTGAGTGAATGGACGGATAAAAAGGCACTGGTGAATGGTTTTGTTTAACTGTGCTGCCCACCATTCCACCATCCCACCATCCCACCATCTACTAGTAAGTGAGTAAGTATAACGGAAAAGCAGGGATCTCCCATCCCATTGTATTCTATGTGATTATGCAACCATCAAAAAGTTACTCACTGTAATCTGTATCACAGTCCATTTTGTCCTCACGAATGCGACCGACCAACCAACTAATTGAATTAAACTGTAATACTTCTCTCATTTATTTTAATGATAATGTCAAAATGGACCCAAGAAAGTTTTAATGAATATTTAAGTATCTACGGAAGTTATTCCTGTAAGGCTGGTTGCAAATGTTAGAATTATATTCAGTTTAATAATAAATGTGCAAAGATGTGCAATAGAGGACTCGTTGAATGTGGGATTCACTTTTAGCACATCTGCCATTCAATGGGTTGCTTTCTGAAAGTAAAACGTCGAAGCAGGTGAACCCAATAAGTACGATGCACATAAATTTGCAAGTTTTTGAATACAAGTACAAATCTGCATAGATCCGCAATTTAGGTGGCACTGTGAAAATACAGCAGCTATTCGGGCCAGCCAGTGACAGCATCATTTCAGCAATAGAGACAGTCGTATCAAATATAGAAATCGGATCCTCTTTCGAAATAGAAATGCAGAAACCGGATAAGAGACTCAAAGCCAAATCGGTAACAGTTGTGGAGGGTATAAAGTGCTTATCTATGAATTCAAGCTACACGTTACACGACATTAGCCTTATTTCTAGTAATCATGGTATTCTGCTAGACCCAGGTTGATCCTATTTGAACCTACTTCGGTGGCCTCTCGAACTCTCCACCAAAGTATACATATGTATGCATGATCTAATATAAACGCCAGTTTGGGTACTACGGAAATTCACCATATGTACGGGGTGACTCAAAAAGTCTTCTTATCCGTGTAAAAACGTTACGTACCAGTAGAAAGTTGAGGAGAAAAGAGGCTACTACATTTTCCTCCTTTTCACCAGGTTTCTACAATAACATAACCAAATTCGTCTTATTGCCGTCCTTTGCTAATTCATCAAATGGTACACAATTGTTATGAAGAGTCAAAAATTATGATTATCTTTAATTTCAATACTGCTAAATGAATCATGTCAATTCCAGCAAGTTTTCCAAATGTACCGAAAAATAAATGATAACAAATTGGTAGTCAAAAATACTCATATGGGTTTTAAATTCTAATTGATACTTAAACTGCAACCTATTTGTAATACACTATAGTATAAAAGAGTTGACAGAGTAAACGCAAAAACGTGTAACGAAATTTGTAAATGATTGTGATTTAATTTTCGGATGAAAGCTCATGAACGGGATAAGGAAGAATGCGAATGCAAAATAGTATAATTCTGGGAAACTCATTTCCTCAAAGATCAAATATTTTGGACCCCCTGTACATCAGACCGAAGTACATTAAATGTTATTGCCTCGCAATCTCCGGGGTGTTTCATAATTGTACAGCGGCGTACGATGATTACTTGTTATTATTGCGTTTCTGTAAGCAGACCGAAAGAAAGCCTCTGTTTTCTTGCATATGATTTGGAGTGCTCAAATACGGCACTTTGTACTGGGTTAAACGACATCAGGAAATTACAGAAAACGGTAAACGAGGCGTGTCAAAAGAATGTTGCGGAAAATCAATAATTTATCATAATTGCAGCAGAATCATTCCATGTACATTACTATTTGCCTTCCGTCCTAGACAATACAAATACTACCTCAACCGTAAATACTAAAACAAAAAATTCATTAGTACACTTGCACCTACACACACTTAAATGTAACATTTCCTATATACAATCCAATTAAACCGGAGCGACCAATCTTGGGGCTGCTTGTTTTCTGTAACCGATATTGCTGCACCATAATCTAGCAGTCATAAGTTTAACAATGAAGCCATCTATCTTTCAACGCATAAGCATGTAGTCCTCCTTAAGTTTGTTATACTCATCCTTGTGTGCAGTGTATTCATAAAAATGGCAGTAGTACGTCTTGCAAATCTACAATTTAGCACACGAGTTTATTGTTTTTGGTAGTTTTCTCCTTTTAGCAGTGCTCTGCACTCCCCAGTAAATCGTCTAACCCTGTAGGTTTGTGAAATACGAGCAGTGCGGCTCCTACGCTAAAATATATGATTTCATTCCATGTACTATTCTCAGAGCTGTGTGGAGGCATAAATATTACTATATTAGCTCCTAGTTGCCGGCAGCATACCGTCTTACTACTGTTACTACCTAGCATTGCAGTAGGAGCAGATCATCGGCATTACTGCATCCCCTTCCACTCTATATAAAAGCTACAACTCTGTCTACACTCTGTCTGCCAGTCTGCGAGTACACGCATAAACTATATAAGAATAGGAGCAATGTGCCATATTACTAGAATAATCATCAAAATCGGTCCAATATTATTCTTGTCATGTCAAGTGGACTGCAATGTGGGTCATTAGTTTCTCCGTCAGTTGCTTTTACTGTGAGTCTTAAGACTTGGTGATGTTGCAAGCAGCTCTCTCTCTCTGTCTCTCTCTCTTCTTTTACTGTGTGGCTCCAATTCTGCGCTTTTCCACAGTTTCCCTCTCACTCACACATTCCAGGCAGAAGATACGTTCGCGTATTATTGATAGTGAATAGAGGCGTGCACTGCATCCATACAGATAAGTAGCAGCATCCTATAACATGAACCATAACTAGCTTGTGAAGTGAGTCACTCGAGTTGCAGCGGCTGTTCTGCCCGTCCTCTACTCTCCACACCAGCATTTCTTTCTACCTACAGACTTTGTACTACCAACACTACCATGTTTCTCTGTATACACGAGACTTTGTGTGCACTGTGTATACAAATTAAGTGGCAGCAGTGGTGTTAGTGTTAGGAAGTTGTTGTTCCGCATTCGTTCTTCCTATGTACATTAGGTCCTCTCCATCTCATCTCCACTATTTAGTACGTGCAGTGTGTTGCATGTAAAGTGTGCTATGTGCACTCCAGTGTTGACACGTGATATTTAGTTAAGAGCAGCATTCTTATTGAGTGAAAAGTGCTCCATGAAGAACCAGAACACATATTGACTACTACTCTAATATATATTGCCTATATATACTTGCAGTACGAGAGGAATGACGAAGAGAAAGTTTTCTAAAGTCATACACTCCTTTCTTTTGAGCATCTGGACAGACCCATTTCATAGACCATATACGTATCCATGTCAAAAACATGCAGAAACAATTGCCATCTGATTTTATCCATGCCAGAAAAACAACTTTTCCCATTGTAACTGAAGGAAAGATAGAGGAATAGAAAAGCGCAAATCCAATAAGTACAAAGGACAATAAAGGATTTACAACTTGATTTAAATGCAATTAGACAATATAGTAACATTAACCTTAATTCTATCTGTGTACATATACAGAGAATACTTTGTTGAATTAATGTGTTGAGTATAGACAGCGTGTAAAATTCGGGCTACACTTTCACTGGGCTTAGGAATCTATGCGCTATTAAAATGCAAACTACATTTATGTAAATCCTTCGTTTAGTCAGTGTTCTAACATGTATATCTAGTCTTCATATTGTGGACTGCTTTTTGGTATTCGGAAGATGGATTCGCAATGCAGAACGTCCAATTGGGCATTTTAAGTTAGACGTCGGCTTTATTACATTTCAGGTCAAAGAATAACTTTTCATCGTGAATCTCGCCCCCCAGACACATCATTTGTATGATGAACAACGAATCCTTTCTTTTATGAGATTTACATGGCGTAATTCGATTAGATCATAAATTAGATCACATCGAACGAAATGCTGTCATGCTCCTCTCTCTCCGTCCGTTTCTCTTTCCCTTTTAGCATAAATGTGTAGCCGGAACCTATAGAATCTTGTTTGACGGCACAGAATTTTAAGTGCCACTTTAAAGGCTGACTTTGTGTTAATGAGAATCGTTTAAAGCATGTACATTGAAATCTGTGCTACATTTACCTGTTCAAACAATTCTGTGCAGCACGCACAAAGGTCCTTTCATTATAAACATGGAATTGTGTGACAAAATGTCATGGATGCTCACAATGTATTTTATTCTCTCACTATCTGATTGTAAACATGCATCTATGTATGCATCTTTGTGTACTAATATTTAATGTGCTGTACTAACAACAAGTAGACGAAATTGGCGGTGACAATATTTTTAATAACACGCTCTTCTTCTCCACCCACTATTTTATGTGTTTGCATTGCCATAAAGTAATAATAACCTCAGTACAGTGAAACGACAGGAAATGCTCAACAAAAGCAATAAAAGAGTACCTAGTCTTGACTGAACGTAGGTAGATGTAGTAAATATCCTTTTTGGCATTGGTATTAGTTTGGCTCAGTGACAGACACCAGTTTCTTGTTAGTTATTTCCAACAAAATACCTTTGCACAACAACATGCAACCTTAACCTACTTGACCACAAAACTCTTCATTCGAAATTCACAGTAGTACACTTTCAATAAATACAATTGCGTGCAGTTTCAG
>JABASC010001621.1:0-22025 GCA_019776185.1 Plutomurus gul | reverse complement strand
GTATTTATTGAGGATGGCCATGTACCAGGATCATCCTTAGTTCTGATCATTTCGAATAAAGATAACTTTTAGCTGTTACCCAATGTGAATGACGAAGGGGCCAATGTAAATGGTTAAAGTTCATAAAATAAACGAATAAGCTAATTTAATCATAAAACACAAGTTGCAATGCTTCAAAATAATTCGAAAAAGGTTACGTTGTGATCTGCAATTTGTATGCATGTGAAACCGAAATTACTGCTACATAAAACTGTAGGAAGAAAATTTACAAAACTGTGTAATGTAAATAAACACAGCAGGGCATAAATACACGACTCTAAATATTTCCGGTTTTACCCACTATTTGTATTTTATGAAAGGACAGATGATAAAATTATGTTGTACTAAAATCGGTTGTATTGCTTCTATGCTCTAAAAGGTACATTTCCTGGATTTTACATACATATATTATGTATGTAAGGTAGAGCCTACCTTATATAAAATCCAGTTCGTCTGTGGCTGCTTGATTTGTGGCCTTGTATTCATAAATCTAATATCCAGTATCTAATTGTCCCATTGGCTGTAAAATGGCTTATGTAAAATGAAGGATTCAATACGCTTTGAGTCAGTTTGAATTTTTTCTCTGAAAACGGATAAAAAATTATTCGTATTCTTATTATTCACATATTATGTGGTGTTCAATCACAATTCTGGGATCTTCTCTGTGATCAATCATTATGGGATGAAAAGAATTTAAGGCATTTTCTTTAGAATTTGAATTAATATGAATTACTTTCATTCATTTTATCTGTTTAAATTTTGTTTTAATTTAAAAACTTTTCTACAAAAATTTACATTTGCTATTCAACTGAAGAAATATTTAGTTACAGCAAGCTACATATAATGTGATATACCCGAAAACGAAAGCTGCTTCGAGGAAACTGGCACAGAGGGTTATGTGGATAATAGGTTTTCTAATAATTAAACTTTTCATTAGTTTTTCAGTCAGCTCTTTAGTTTTCAGACTTTACTTTACAAGTGCTTGCTTTTTAATTAGGAAATTATTATTAAAACACGCAATAATATGTAACTTGGATAGTAGTACGATGTATTTATTTTTCATTGGAAAATTATTATACAATATAAAATTTAAAAAATTGTAGCTGAGCTGATGCACTAAAATGTAAGCCTTGTGTAAACCTATTCATCTTTCCTTATTGAGAATAGTGTGCTGGTTACCAATAATTATAAGCATTGTTCACAATATGCATATGCAATATCTAGTTTTGGCAATGCAAAAGGTGTTACTATACTGCTGGAGAGGTAAATAAGGTAGATTCTACTTACATGTTAATTGTAATTGTTAAGTGTAAGTTACATGTTACTAAATGTAAGTCTTTCCTTTGTGTGGTGTATCATCGTATTCAGTAGAAACGTAAAATAAAATAAAATAAAGATCATTTGGAAATACGTTTGCTTTGCAGAAAACAATCGGCTGAAAACTGCAAGCTGCAGTATTCTTTAAATAAGTACAAAATGTCTCTTTCCATTGCGTTCTGTAAAGTTACGTAATCATTGTGGTTATTTATCTACTTGCTTTGCATGAAGTTTTAGCACGCAGGCATATCCCTAGAAGGTAACTATTGTGCATACATCTAACACCTACATATATAAATATGTAGGTAATTGTAATACGCGTTTTATTACATGTAAAGAATTACCAAGATTCCCAGTATTACCATGTTGTATAGTATGACAAAACAACGAATGGAAATTAAGCACCAGAGGAGCAATCAACTTCTAAGATGTTAGCTGAGCAAGTGGTTTTATACTCGAGTGGCGGTTTCTAATGCAATGAATATGCATCTTATGTAATTTAAATGAGTAGACCTTTGAGATACAGCATGCAATGAATTTCATTGCATTGTATTTCCCACAATTTCTATAATATTCGTGTTATAGAGTGGTAGACGCAGCAGCAGAGGTAGAAATGTAGAAATTTAATTTCTTCATTTACGATATTATATTAGTTGAGCAAAGTGTTTGACAAAGCAACAGATAAGTGGGCATTTTTTATTAATCCCCACTGAATGCTGCACACTGCAATAAACTGGACCTTGGACTGCAACACTGTGGCTGTACAAGATAATATTATTATTACAGTATACAGACCTATTCTACATGTTCGTGTGGAATGCATAAAGCAATAGGAAATCGACTTAATCAGCTCCACTCTGTAAAAATGGTTGTGTTAATCTTTTATTTTTCTGTGCTGGACTGATTGGTTGCACTTCCATTGTACTTTCTATGAACGAACGAACCCCCGTACACACACTAACATATAGCCTTCAGCGTGATATCTAGTTAATAAACACTCTGAACAAATTCAATTTACTGCACATAATGGACACCCATGTACAAAGATAATGACGTACATTCAATAAGCGCAAATAGCAGCCAACGGGTTTCGCATTTCATTAAAAACGTGGACGAAAACGTAGCACAAATTTGTTGGAAGTATAAAATTTAAACCATTAGTGAATTCTTAGTGAATTCTTCAATCACAGGTGAGTGAGCTATCATTCTATCATTCATTTCCTTGTAATTCGCATAATATCTCGAATATATTGCAAAATACCACTTTCTCAGTGCACATTTATTTGTATTAAAGGTCACAGATCGTTTACTATTAAACGCATAATTGAAAATGCCTTCCGTTGAAGAATGCGTGAAAGAATTCGACGAGCTAGGCGCGGAATTTAGCGTCTTGGAGTCAACTCATAAAGAATACCTCCGAAAGCTGGATCAAATGAGCACACTTCAAAGTAAATGCGTGAAAGAGCTTACGCATCAGCGATATCGTCTTGGTATTATTAAGAAATCAATTAAATCGAAAAAAGCCAGAATGGAGTCTCCGACGGCTGGTGCAACAATTGATGATCTCTCCCAAAAGATTCACGAGCGACGAGGTGAGCTGAAGGACATGGAAGAATTCTTGCCCAAGAAGGGAGCATTTTATCTACAAATTGTTCTGGGCTCGGTCAACGTGTCAATGTTGCAGAAAGATGAGAAATTCAAGTACAAAGATGAATACGAGAAATTTAAATTGATCGTCAACGGGCTGGCACTGAGTTTCTCTGTGTTCATCCTGTTTGCAAATTCAAGGGCGCTCGATCTCCTATTCAAATTCCTGCTGGTGTGGTATTACTGCACGTTAACCATACGAGAGAGTATTCTACGTGTTAACGGATCAAGAATTAAAGGCTGGTGGCGCTTTCACCACTTCCTGTTCACCGTACTCTCCGGTCTGCTTCTCATTTGGCCTGATGACCGGTTCTACTATGAATTTCGCCCTCAGTTCCTGTGGTTCTGTATTTACATTAGTCTTGTACAACTGGTACAGTTCCGCTACCAACGAGCCTGTCTGTACCGGTTACGGGCCTTGGGAGAACGAAAAGAGCTTGATGTGACGCTTGAAGGATTTCATTCTTGGATGTAAGTCCTTTCATATTCTTTTTTACAGATGTTATAGCTCATCCAGTATATAGTGGAACCGGGAATTTTAGATTGTTGTATTTGATATACACGAAAACATTTGAAATTTGGTATGAACAACGACAAATATTAGCTAAAAGATTTTTAGCTTCAAAAATTTGCCTGGCCCCGTGTTTCGCCATTGACCCCAATACCCAAAATGTCTCCGGACTCCTCTGCGAATTATATTCTAGGTATGGTTTATATCTATGGTATTCTAGCTGATTTTTCACAAATTTCTATTGAAAGCTTCGACTTTTTCCGGTTTTATTGTATACGAAGTTTGGAATATTTTATTTTGCAGACACCACAAAATTTTTCAATAGGGCGACACTGAGGGGGACCTTACACTTTTGGAGGACGAATTCCAATTTCTATTCTTTAAGTAAACAATTACGTCTTGTACAATAGGATGTCGCAATTGTTGCTCAATGTCGCTCTCTTGAAAAATTTTGGGGTCTCTGCAAAAGAAAATATTCTAAACTGCAAATATGTAAAACCCAAACGCACGTTTAGTCATCCATCACCACAACTTTCTCCGACATTGTAGCTCGGTGGCTGCAGTTCGGTGAGGAAACTTGCTGGATTGCATTCAATGATCACTGACGGCAAGAGAGAACTGTAGCTGGAGTCCTGTGCCTGGAGACCGTAGAGGAAGAGAGAAGTGGATGTCCTCTTGGTCACTTTGCGATTGGCCTGAACGGATGGAAGTTCAGTCAGGTTATACAATTCATTGTGTAATGTTGGACTGCATTATGCAATCTGTGAACGTGTCACTTAGGGGAGGGGCTTGGCGACGGCGGTAAATTGTTGAAGGGAAGGGACGGCATGTACTGCATAGGCAGCACATTACACGGGGATCGAGTCAGAGGACTTTCTATGAGAGAAAGTCCAACTCGACGTCACGAGTGAAAGTGCATGGGCCGGGGGAAGAATTGGGAGAAGTTCTCTCTGCCACTGGGCAGCACCACTCACGGTCATCAAAGGAGTTTCGATGAAAGTCTTTTTTATGGCTTTCAATTTTGCAGGGGTAACTATTATGCATGTTCAACCAGGACATGCACCTTTTGAAATAAACATTTTCAGAACATGCTTACTTTGAAATGTACCCGTCTGGTCAACTTTAAATCAGATTTCGCCAAAGATTTATCCTTCTGAAAACGCGCTTTGCTAACTTACTTCGCTTTCACCTCGATTATTTTTTAATTTATGTATTTTTGAATTCCAAAAAGTGTACCATCGTAAAGACAAGAAAATTTTGTACTAGTAAATACTATTTAATGTAGTATTTACTACATTACCTTTTACAGTTCCACTAATATTATGTACTGGATGAGCCTTAATTTTAAAAAAAATCCAACAGTTATATTTATATTTATTTTGACTGATTTAGGTGGAAGGGACTTAGCTATGTCTTACCGTTTCTGTTCATTGCCTACGCATTCGAGCTGTACAATGCATGGGTCTTATACAAAATGAGCTTAGATCCGGAGTCCACTTGGCATGTACCCGTCATGAGTGCCATGTTCCTCGCAATATTCTTGGGGAATTTGATTACGACCGGTTTAACCATTCCACAAAAGTTGAGAGAAAAGTCAAAGCTCAAGGGTCGCTCAAGGGTCGTTCACAAATACTTGAGTAAATCCAGCGAGGCGCACGAAGATCACAATAAAAAGCAGTCTTAGTTTATTTATTTTATTAGACATGTACAAAATGGAAATTGACAATACCCTATTGTTCTTTAATTTCTGTGTATGTAAATTATTATATTAGCAAACCTGCTATCTCTTATCCATATCGAATGTGCAGTACACATTAAACTGTATACGTGCTACACCTATTACCGAAAGGTAAACATGAGTACCGGTTTTACGTAAAATGTTATCTTAAGTATTGTAATTGAACCATGAACCAATGTCAATAAATTCTGAGTAAATGGTAATTTCCTACAGGATGGGGACAAAATGCACATTTAACACCTTTATTCATAAAATTAACTTAATTACTTACAATAGATTGATATTCGCAATATAAAGTCCATAGTTTGAACATTGCTCATGGCGCAATTTATCAATCATTTTTTCCATACCTGAGAGAAGACCATGCGGTCAATGTTTAAAAGGTGTGTCCATATGGTCCTCAATCAGAGGAAGATTAAGCAACATACGGCCTGCAATCTAGAGTTCTCCTCTATAAAATTGACAGATAGGTTAATCTTTTGATTGCTACGCGTTAATGTACAGAAGTATTTTAAATTGTATGTATTATTCTCATTGCAATCACTTAAGTGTTTAAGCGTTTATTGCAGTATTGTTCACGATTTCAGAAGCATAGCCATTATCTTTCCATTGGAGTACACGCAACAATAAAGAGGAACTTGCATGTTATATTGCATGATTTGCACGATTCGTCTCTGCTTGTAACTGGATAAGTAAGGATTGCGTTGACACTGATGTATTGATCGTTTTGCACTCTATTATGTAAGACGAGGCAACCAATCCTATTTTTAGACTTTGGCTTTTAGCAATTGTATGTACATGTATGTATGTATGTAGTACGAACGAGCATAATGCATGTGTAGCATTTACTTTGCGAGTGGTCCGTGGACTTTATCAGAGCACGTGGTTTCGCCGTGATGTACTTACTCTCTTTATTGCTGTTGACATTGACTGACTGAGTGAGTGATTTACGTACACCGAGAGAATGTTGCACAAAGTAATCTGAAATGCTTTCGTCGTCGACTTGAACAATCAATAAATACTAGTAGTCAAACAGAAAATACCATTTCTTGTCACAAGAGCAGACAGCTTAGCGAAAAGTGTTTCTGAATGTGGCAGCCGGCAGTCTTTATTTCTTGACGGGAAACGATGACAGAAGCTTACAGTTACTGCTAAGAACTTTCAATCTTCTCAAGAGTTGTGACTTCTTTTGACAGTTGAGAATAGAGATTCAGTATAAAGGTAAGCAATTGTTTTATACAAATATTTTATATTTTGTATATGTATTTATGTATAGTGAAATATTGAGAGTGGGAGATGTTGGTGATAATAACACAAGGATTTAAAATTATTGAATTTAAACTTTAGGTTGTATAAATCGAAAATGGGATCAATGTCTGAATTGGATGACGCCAGTCTCCGAGAAGATTTCATGCTACTCTCCAAGGAATTCGAGAATTTGCAGCAACTACATAAATCTTACGTGAAAATTCAGAAGCAGATATCCGAGTTGCAATCAAATTGTGCTAAAGAAATTTCACATCAACGATATCGCCTGTCAAATATCTCCTCTTACTTGAAGGAATGTGACAATAATAATTCAGAAGTAGCTAAGGAAAGCGAATGGACTGCGATAGATCTCAAGTTAAAAATCAAACAAAGGCAAAGTGAGCTTAGTGAGATCTCCAAGACTCTACCCCAAAAAAGTGACTTGTACCTGCAAACAATTTTGGGTTCTGCGAATTTATCCATCCTATCTCAGGCAGATAGATTTAAATACAAAGATGAATATGAGAAATTTAAATTATCAGTGCACTTTCTCGCAGTGATTATTTCCGTAGTAAACATTTATCTAGACTGGCAGCCTGCTAGTATGCTTTTTAAATTCCTAATGTTTTGGTATTACTGTATATTAACGTTGAGAGAGTCAATTCTCAAGCTGAACGGTTCGAAAATTCGTGGCTGGTGGAAAGTGCATCACTTTTTCTACATTGCTGTCTCGGGACTTCTAATTCTGTGGCCTGAAGACAACCGAGTGTACTTGAAACATTTCCGCTCTCAACTGTTGGCCTTTTGTTTTTACACTTATTGTGTTCAGTTTCTTCAGTTTCGATACCAGAGAGGGTGCTTATACCGTCTGAGATCATTGGGCAAAGGCCACAACATGGACCTGACTATTGAAGGTTTGTGTCTGCCAATTAAGCTAATACTCTTTGTATAATTTTCATGTTAGTCTTTGAATCATATGCCTAATTGTATTTATTTATTCCGCAGGTTTTCAAGAATTTATGTGGCGGGGATTGGGATTTTTGCTCCCCTTTCACATTGTGTTGTATTTGTTCGAGTTGAATAATGCAACTGCATTGTGGTCATTGTGGATGGAACATCCGGATGCTACTTGGCATATGCCTGCTCTCGGCTCACTCTTTTTCCTTATCTTCATGGGAAATATCGTTGAGCTGGTGAAAGGAATCCCTAGAAAATACAGAGAGAGAATGAACTTGACCGGAAAATTCGCGGTCGCTTTTGATAGAATGAAGAAAGCCTCTTCCTCCGCTTCTTTGGTGGCTGCGGGCCACTTTAGAAAATTCTCCTCTTCCGCATCACTGTCCAAATTTGCGTCCGACCTTTATCTGGGCAGTCGGTCGAATAGCGTCGAAAACGGTCTCAATCTGAAAAACGACGAAAGTAGTAGTGATGAAAATGATAATATTGTTTTCTCCATTGATAGTACAATGGTAGAGAAACATAAAAAAACGTGGACCGCTACTCGGTATCCTCTGCAAAGGTTTGCAAATTTGTCACATAGAAGGGTGTAAAAATGACTTAAAATACGGAATATTTATATTTGCTAATAAATAGGCGTGTACATAAATATGTTAATAATAAAAGTGGAGCATAACTGTTTTAAATATACTTTTGACTAACTGTTGTAATTATATTGCAGAATGTATAGCGTATAGTCATTTTGTCAATAAATTTCTTTGTTACTGAATCTGTTTGCATTATTATTGATTATTGATTAATTCGATCGGTTCTCTATGATTCAGATTGTCTTGCATGAAAACACAAACCTTCTATAGTTATTCGGGATTATTTATATAGTGCACACCTTGCCTCAATATTAGTACAAAGAAAAATGCATTATTATGTACATATGTCACTTTGCGTAAACTCATGTGTTAGTCCATGCTTCTTATTATAGTATACATACATAGGGTATTCACTGCTGCCGCAGATGCATTATTCATTTTCACGTAAGTCTACCTGGTCTACTTTCTCTTTGAAAGGATTTATATTTTTATCGTTTTCGACAGCGCCTGAAATAGAGTGCGTCTACCCACATACATAGGCTGAACTGCAAATAATCACCTACCTTAATCACACATTCCGTGTGCCACATGAAGTTATTGCAGGTATTACCTTTCCTACCAGCTTGACCCTTAACATTTGAATGCCCTGAAACACATGCATTACTTATCGTTGAGTTTTGTGCATAAATTGTATCAAATTGTGCATAGGTATGTAAAATAGTGAAAGTGCCACACACACTATGCATGCAATAAGTGTCAGCGACAAATTCTGTTCATAAAAAGGGAGGAGCCTGCTTATTGAGACTTTTATCATTTTTCTAGAAAATGCACCTAACTTCGCCATTAGATAATTTCATTCGATGAATATCATTCACATTTGAATCGACCAGATGTGAGTGGATGTTTTTCTTTAAATAAACGCCTCGAGTGCTGCTGTCTAAAGTTGTTAGTATTGAATATTTTCACCTGCAGTTGACTGATTGCGAGATTTGCCCGTAATCGTTCACAGTTTTGTGGCAAATGGTGATTATTATTTTCAATAAAAGAGAAAATGTGACAGATTGACAGATCCAGCCACATTTTAGTACATTATGTTATACTACAGATATGTAAATATTAAACATGGGTGCAGCCACTTTGTGTCATACATAATACTTTTTCAACCCAATCATCAATTCACCAATCATTTCTCGATTTGAATGCTTTAGTATGAACCATTCGTATAGGTTCAAACCTAAGTGCGTTTCATTTGTATCATCGATGTATCATTGTATCTGTTTCATCGCTTATGTTATGTTTATACACATGTTTTATGCAAACATGTTCATCAAATATCACGCAAATTCATAACAATATTTATTACAGTAGTACATACGCTGAGATAAACGATGTCCCAATATTGCACACAAAATTACTGCGACATATTTGCACTTATGTATACTATAATGAGCAAAAACAACTTTATCGGTTCAAAGATAATAGAATCTATTGAGGATATCAGGAAAAGTTATTACATGTGTAAGTAAGCCCATGAAATTTAGAAGGAAGGCATGTTTTCTTTAGAAAACAGTTTGAAATATAGGAGGCACATCCCAGATTAAAAATCATTTACTTGGTAATGTCGAAAGGCTTAACATCAATAATCTGGATTTCTAATTCTTTCAGAGTTTCTAGGTGTTAATATTTTATTTTAAACTTTGTGGATTTGACAAAATATTTAGTATAAAAATGTCAATTTCTTCGTGGATATTTGACGTAGGACCGAAAGAGGGCATTTTTATGTTAAAAGACTTTTTAGAAGCGCACCCTGTACATTTATTCACTTCTTTACTCACAATCCTATGTGGACTCCTAGTAGTAATAGCTTTTTATATCTACGTAATAAAAAAAGATGCCCGAGTGCAAAGGCTTGTCAACAATTTCCCAGGACCTCCTACATTTCCGATTTTTGGCAACTCTCATTCACTCATACGACCAAACCACAGTGAGACACATAAAATTAAAGTATATAGAAATTTCCCGCATTGAATTATGAATATTTAATTTTTTTATAGAGCTCTTAAATTTGAAAGATGAGTGGGGGAAAGTGTACGGATTCTTGTTTCGAGTTTGGATCATTAATTTACCATTTATTGTTGTTGGAACGGCATCATCTGCAGAAGTAAGTTTGATTCTCTGCTTGTTGTTCTTTTTATTACCACCATCTCTTTCAAAAACAAAAAAATAATAAATATGGTAAACAGAAAGTCCTCGGCTCAAATGTGCACATCAATAAAAGCGATGAATACCAAGGTTTGGAACCCTGGTTGGGCACAGGACTATTGACTGCTTCTGGTATTTTTATTTGTTTATATACTTGTTAATACCAAAAGTTTCCCTCGAACGTATGCACTAATTTAATTTTATAGTTCGAAATCATGCAATTAATCCAATTTTCAGGGAAAAAATGGTTTACAAGGAGAAAACTTCTAACACCTACTTTTCATTTTAAAATCCTTGAAGATTTCTTTGAGGTCTTTAATGAGCAGAGCCAAATTCTGGTAAATATTTTGAAAAAAGAGTGTTGCAATGGAAAGGTATTCAACATGTATCCTTATTTCACTCACTGTGCTCTGGATATTATTTGCGGTACGTATAAATTCGAAAATAATCTTGAAATTGTTAAATGCACAGTCAATGTACTTTTGTGATTTATATGTTTGCACATTGGCATCTCAAATCGTGCTTAATTCTCTTGCAGAGACAGCCATGGGGAAGCGAATTAATGCACAGACAGAAAGGGATAGCATTAGTTATGTGAAGGCTGTTTATGGGTGCGTTTTAGCTTATATTTTACATCAGACTGATACACTTTCATTAAAACGCTACCATTTCCATAGGCCTTCAAATGATATATATTCCGATCTCTTGGATCCATTCATTACGATTAAGCTTCAAATAATCTGAATCTAACTTAATGTAGGATGGCACATATCTTGGTGCAACGCATCACTCAACCTTGGCTTCGCTACGAGTGGATATTTCAGCTAAGCTGGCAATGTCGAAAGCAAAAGGAATACTTGAAAATTCTGCATGGATTTACTGAGAGTGTAACAAACTACAAGAATTACAACCCTTTAACATAAAAGTCGGCAATTTAAATGCTAAATCTAGTAATATGTAATTATCCAGGTTATAAAAGAAAGGAAACTAGAAAAATCTATGAATCTAACACCACTTGCACTCACAAGGAAAAATAGCAAAATCACAGAAGCTGAGCAGGAGGATGGCTCCATTTTTAAAAGTTGCAAACAGAATTCTCGAAATTCATTTTGCTTAGGTATTGTAAAGTGGTAAATAATTCAATTGCACATTCTTACTTTAATGTTTGCAGAGAAAAAGCGACAGGCGTTTCTGGATTTACTGCTGGATATATCAGAAGATGGCGAAACGTTATCCGACTTGGATATTCGTGAAGAAGTTGATACAATAATGTTCGAGGTATTTAAATGAAATGAAAAAGGCTCATTTAAAAATGACGAGGGAATTTTAAAGCAAATCGTGGTATTTATTTGCACATTAGGGTCACGATACAACAGCAGCCAGTCTGAATTGGACTCTGTTCCTTTTGGCAACTTACCCTGAGCATCAGGTAGCAGTGGGAAACATTTTTTGCATACATTTATCATGTGATTTATGTCACATATGTATATTTATATATTTACGTGTACGATTTCTTTAGAGAAAAGTGCAACAAGAATTGGACGAAATATTTGGATCGGATCGATCTCGTGACATCACGATGGCAGACACGAGTAAAATGAAATATCTAGATTGCTGCATCAAAGAGTCACTTCGACTGTATCCAAGTGTTCCAATAATAGCAAGAAAACTGACTGAAGATTGTCCCATGGGTACATTACTCCGTGAAATTACTTGCTTTTAGTACCGGGGTTGATTACACTTTTTCTAAACGAGTCTTTAATGAAATCTACAGATGATGGCCTGATAGCGCCTGCGGGATGTGTTGCTGCTGTCGTGCCCTTCCTTCTTCATGTAGACCCGATTACTTTCCCAGATCCTGAATCTTTTAAGCCTGACAGATTCAGCCCGGAAAATTCGGTTGGAAGACATCCTTATGCATTTGTGCCTTTTTCAGCAGGTCCCAGGAATTGTGTGGGACAGAAATTTGCAATGTTTGAGGAAAAAGTTGTCCTAGCTAACGTTCTCAGAAATTTTAATCTTGTGGCTGCGGAAAAACGTGAAGATGTACAGGTAGTCCCAGATGTGATACTTCGACCCATGAATGGCCTTCACATTACATTAAGCGAGCGTTGAAGCTGAATTGCTATTAATGGCGTCATCAGAATGGAAATTTGGAAGGGGCACAGCCTATCTTACTAATGTTAAACTTTGCTACTCCTGCTCCACCCTTTTTATGTACGTGAATCCATACATTACGAGTACACGTTCAACAATTAAAATAATTATTTCAGTTACTTATTTAATTCGTGTTTATTTTCTTTTATGAATTAAATGAGTTGAATTGAGCATTTAGCTTTTGTCGGATAAAAATAAAATTGCACATTTCACTCAATCTACATAACTGGTATGTTTCTTTCTCCAGACATCTTGAATTACTTTAGGATATTGTTGATTCTTTGATTGGGTGGCATGTTTCATTAGTTTTGTCAATAGCATCAAAGAGATTATGGACAGCGATGACAATTTACTAAATTGGAAAGCATTTGAGAGACCATGTCATGATAAATAAAGTAAATACCTAATGTATAGAAAATTGGCAGTACTAAAAGGGATAGGTTATTGTATATTTATTTTGCACTTGACAACAGAATCACAGTTGAGCTGCACGGCTATACCACATAAAACGCACAGCGACAAAAGCAGTACACGATGAAGGAGTAGCAATACACAAAGTATGTAGTTGCTGACAGTATCGCATATTGTACATACGTATTTATATAAACGTACAAGAAGGCATACGCACACACTAACTTTGAATTTAAATTATAAAACACTCGAGAGGTATTTGGTATTGCTTACATTAACATTAATTACAGATATCTTACAATAGTAAATATCACTGACAGAACATTATTAGGCACTGTAAAATTGTTAAGCTTTACAATATGAGGAATCATTTATCTTTACTTGCAAACATCTCCTACTGTCTTGTGATACAAGTACACAAGGATGATCTTCAATGTCATTGATTTCTGGTGGGCTAAAGAAACTTCTAATTTCTGCGATAGACTTGCCCTTTGTTTCTGGTACAAATATGAGCACGAACAGAAAAGCTAGAACTGCAATCCCAGAGTACAACCAAAATACACCGTAAATGTTAATTTCTAAGAGAAGTAGTGGGAAAGATTTCGTGACTAAAAACACACAAAACCAATTGTAGGCGATAGCTAATGGATTCATAATGTGTCTGACTTCTTCAGCCATAAGTTCTACAGATAAAATCCAAGTGACAGGACCGAAACCAATGGCAAATGCAAAACCGAAAAGAATTAATGCAGCCAAAGGAACCCAGAATAAATTTGGAGATTCTACACCGAAATAGAAATAAGTTCCCAATGTTGCAGTTGCTACCGAAATGAGACTAGAAGAGATTATAAGTAGACATTTTCTTCCAGCAACTTCAACCAGAAGAATGGAAATGAAGGAAGCCAATAATTGGACAGAAGCCATGATTATAGAGGGCACGTGAGCTCCCCAAACACTAACTCCCGCGGTTTGTTTGAAAATCTGCACACAATAGAATGTGACACCGTTGATTCCTGTGAGCTGCTGGAAACTCATCAATCCTAAAACGACGGCGGAAGATTTTATGATTCCTGGGGAAATTCGGGGCCCTCGAACACCACTGTATTTCTCACGTCGAATTTTATCGTTCCCAATTCTCGTTTGAAGTTGTTGAAGAGCGGAGACTGCTATTGTTGTTCCGTGGAGTCTTTCAAGAACTCTGTGAGCATCATCCACACGATTTCTGGAGATCAACCAACTAGGAGTATCTGGAGCGAAAAACAGGAAAATAATACAAGGGGATGTGATAATACTGCACGCAATTGCTAAGTAGCGCCAAGATAGGAAACTGCCGAGGATGTATCCCAAGAGAATTCCAATGATCATCAGAAACTACAAAAGTTGGTTATAAAATTAATCTATTAAGCTTTCGCATAATAAAATTACTAACAGGGCAACTTTTCTAGCTTAAAATTAAATGGATAAACTGGTTTCTTTGTTTACCTGTGGAACAATGCCAAGACGTCCTCTTCTCGTCACACTGGATATATCAATAATGTACAAAGGGGCGCACGAAATGATTATGCCCGTACCAATGCCACCTGTGTGCAATAAAAGCTGATTAGATGCATTCACAGTAACTGTCCTCGATAAGTTCTCTCAGAAAACATTTCCACTTAACTAACCCAACTGTTTCTAATGAGGAAACTTTTAAAAATGTAATATAAATTCTTACCGAGAACTCTACCAACTAGCACAGGAAGTATAGACTGGGCGAGAGCAATTGATATCCAGGAACCGATTATCGAAGGTGCTCCGAAATACGATACTGTCCTTCTTGGTCCAAAACGTGTGATGAGAAAAGTTGTCGACAGAGCACCAAACAAAGCTCCGAGTGGCCCCAGTCCACCTTTTCAAGAAAATACAATTATTATTTTACAAGAACTCTGATAAATTAATTATCTACCATTGCTCATTAGTAGCGTTTGTCTGTGACACAGTCTCAAAGCATAACTGTCACACCATTCTACAACAAGCTGTATATAAATTTTTGTAAAAAAAAACCTACCAATCCAGGAAACATCATGTTCAGTGAGTTCCGGAAAGTTATCTGTGTGTTCTTTCATGGAAGGGACTGCAGATGATGTGTAGCCTAAAAAGTTTCCACATGAGATGCATAGGTAACTCATAGCGAAAGTGGAAAAAACCTATAAAAGTTTAAAAAGGCATGGATGATGCAACATATCCTTCAACTGGTACCATTGGAAATTTTTAGTCTTAAGACACAAGTGAAATCTTTATATATATTTTATTATACCTGATAGATTTGCGAATGTTGCGCTTTAGGCTTGACGGAATTCGTGAAAATCATTTTGATCAATTAATTTATTCTCTAATTGTTGTTCTTCAAATAATTTCTCGTACTGTTTCTGTGTACGAGTTGCAGATGGTGGTTTTTGAAATCAGTGGTTAGTATCGATGTTAGGATTGACAGACGTCAACTCAAGGATGACTGACCAGACCTATACAAATTGTGAAAAATTGGTCAGGCGCTAGCTGGCTGATGCCTAGCTAGCTGATTTTCTGTCTAACCGACTGTTCTCGCACCGTCTGAAGACTGAGAAAGATGCGAATGGAACTACACCTTAATAAATGCTCGACCATAACCCACGCTCAACATCATCGTCGTAAAAGACAAGTGAAGCGATTCATTCAATATAAAAATACTATAATTACAATATGGTTGCATGTAATTTGCAACTCTGCTCTTCCACTTCACTCACTCACGAACGTCTTCTACTCCTGCACGTATTTGCCTTGTATCTCACTACTGTAATAATTAAGTATGCTCATAACCAACGATGTACCTAACAGTGGTACTTGCACAGATGAGTACAGTGCAGTCAATATAGTTTCCAGGTGCCCCCAACTCGATTCTTCTTACTCTGTGATTGTGAGTGAGTATTCTTTCTCAAAGATAATTTATGATCTTGCATGCACAGATATCTATTTATTATAAGTACGTACATGTACTTTGAGCGTGTGCACCGCATAAAACAGTGAACCTGCTAGTCACTTAGTTATCAACACATTTTTTAAAAGTCATATCATGCTCTTGAATTTCGCATCGAGTTACTTTTTAATTTCTTGTATGGTCTGATGGTTCGTAATTTGAAACATGATTCATATTTCTATATCTTTGTTTCGTAAAAATGCTTCATGTTGGTTGATGTTGAAATGGAATTGACAGAAGTATATATTTAGCATAGAGAAATTTCAATGTCATTCGATTCGACCTGTGAGATGATTGACTTAACTACTGTCGTAATAAAAATGATGTTGAATTCAACTTTGACAAGACAAAATAAAAAATATGAATAAAAATCATTCTTGAAATACAGCCTGTAGTAAAAATGGTCTATTTATATGGAAAAGGCGTACGAACATAAAAATCGGAAGCTTAAAAGCTCGGAAGAGCATTTTTAATTATTATATCACGCGCCAGGCATTCAGTTCTGAAAACTGATGACGCAATTACAAACCCTGTGTCTCTGAACATTTACGGCGTTGTATGGCACTTGTAATGAAGGCGTTTTATAGCAGGGTTATGGCTTGTAAGGCGGTACTAGCTGATTGTGAGCTCTCTGTTCATAAGTCATTTGGGATTAATTGCACATGATAAGTTGGTCTTGACTTTTGCTACTACGTACTAATATGATGGTCGAAATGAAGTCAACCGGATAGAAAGTTGACACTTGTTCATGCAGTTCAGTTTTGGACAGCGCGATAATATTCTGTAATGCATAAGGCGTCAAAACTCGTACATATAAAAATAATGTCAATTTTGTTCAATGCAAAGGGAGAGGAGTAGGAAAGCTCCCTAGAACTTCGTTGTGATTTTGTTGGCATTGAAATTAATTATGTTATGATTATGATCTCTATTTATTATTTGTATGCATTGATACATACACAAATTCGATACATAAATACGTTTATTACAAATATTTATACTTTGTTTCTTTGTTTGGGTACAACTAATGAGCAACATTCTGATGATCAGTAGAATGTTGGCCCACCAAATGATTTGCTGGGATTAACACTGTACCGAGAATTACAATTCCCAACCTAAAGTAAATACATGCATGCTGCCCAGTGTTCTTCAACAACCAATAATGAAATGCACCTAACCTGTACTGGTTATTAAGGAACATTGCATGTTGCCTATATTGTGTAATCTTTAGTAATCTGTGGGGTATTGCACAATTGGGTTTCCAGCAAGAGTTGAATTTAAGTAACTGGCTTTGGCTGGCTCTAATTTCGCACTTTATTTTTTAATTACACCCATCACTTAATTTACATTGAATATTAACAATATCCTCCACAGCTGCGTACTAGTAAGTAGAATAAAAGTGGTTTCATGAAATTGGCCGATCGGGGAAATTTCCTTCCAGCCAGACTTGGTGGCTGCTTTCAAAAGAAACAATGAATGTGCAACGGAGCGGGTGGAAAGCCTGTGGGCCTTAAATATCCAAATAAAGTTGTGCTAACGAGCAGTGTCGGCTAATGAGTATACGCTATGAGTCAATAATTAGCGCTTAGTTTAGCACGCAGTTTGGCATCCATGGAAATTCTAAGGTTTATTTAGTAAGTGGGCATCGTAATAATTTTTGAATAAATACATATAAACCGAATATTATAATTTTACAACTCATAATGATATTTGTCTGTCTTCAGAAGATCGCGTGTTATATAATGTACACTGCATCGTTCGGTTTGATTTGTTGGTAGCCAAATCTCACTAGTTGTACTTTTTGTGCCAATTTCTAACTGTAGACATAATAGGATAGAATTGAAAACGACTTTTTCTGGAAACACTAATCCCATCTCAAAATACAGTGTGATCATATGTAATTATTAATCTAATAAGCCCCATCATTTGTTCTAAAGTTGAAAGTGTTAGTGAAAATAATTCCATTCTTCAGGCTGCTTCAGGTATACTAAAGCGAAATTTAATACTCAATTTCCACGTACAAGCTTGAAAGGATTGATACCAGGCTTTTGAGAATTTTGTAAAAGCGAAAATTTCATTTTCAATTGCCAATTGACAATTCGAAATTCTTTATTCTATTTATTGAGTAGCTACATATATGTATAAGAATTGAAACTAATTAATCGTTGAAGTCCAAGGTAATTTTTTTCTCAATTTTGCAATTTCAAAAAACAGTTTTTTATAGTTCACTGATAAAATTGAGAAGCATTTCTTTTTTAGTTGTTACAACTTTTTAATTAAATGATTTTAAGAATCACTCTTAATTATCTGTATTTTCAACAGCTTTCTCGTGGGATTTGGTGTAAAATTCGAAAACATACTTGATGTTCTACCCCCAACTGTCCGCAACCTGCAATATTCTCAAATAATTGCGTAATCGCTATTTCCTCACCCGTACAGTTGAACTGCCAATAAAATTAACTTGGCAATAAACTGCTCTTAACTGCCTGTAGGCTGTAGGTAATCGTGAATGAAGTGCATTGCGTTATATGCATTACTGTGTAATTCGATTTATTTCTGATTTGAGTGTCAGATGAAATGCCTTGCCTTTCTCAGAAAACTCTTCTATACATAAATCGTAGATAGTTAATTCGCATTTTCAGCCTCCCTAAACATATGTATATTTGCCAATGAACCGTGATCGCAAAAATTGTAATATTTGTATTCAAATAAATTATCGTGACATCGACATCATAACAAGTAATTCATCTAATCGTTCATGGTACAAGGGCAAGGGCAGAATTTGCTCTGGGGTTTAAAAGAACGAAATAGCTTTCATGTTTATTTGTATGTATGCAGACATCAAGTATGATTTCAAAGATTTTTATTACTGTTTGTATACATTTTAATTTTTCATAAGTTTAAACCGTGTATATGTATCTTTTGAATTTAACGCTCGTTCGTTCAAATTGTTAATACAAAAGAAACTAACTTACACTCCACTAAATCAATCTGAAAAGAAATATTTAAGTGTTTTACACAAAATACGTCAGATTGTCTTCTCTCCTACTTTCTGCATTCTTACGAGATTCATGTCTCATGTTATCTTTGTATCAGCTACTTGGCATAGAACGCTCACGTGCAATCTTCTTTGCCGTGAACATCGGTGCTCCTTGTGGTTCACATACCCCAAAAGATAAAGGAATGAATTGAAGAGGCACACAGACACCAAAAGCTCTTCATTGGCTGCAGTCAAGTGGACAACTTCTTTAATTGGTCAAACGGAGATTAGGAAAGTGCTCTCACGCCTCATGTGTGTCACTTGTTCAAATAGCAATACAGTACATAGGATTCTTGCATAAAAGATATATTGAGATATCTGCACATGTAATTCTTATCTGCTTCCTTTTAATGTCGAACGTGTCCTGCACAATCGACAGAAATAGCTATTGCATTCACAGAAAGAGATCACACGTATTTTTGCAGTTACATAAAAGTAGATGTTTAAGTGTAACTGCGAAGTTTCTACAGGCTTAATAGTAAATGTGTCACGCTTCACTTCAGAATCGATGGCCAGATACAATTATTTAAAAGTAAACGCATTCATTGCTTGCGCTACTTAATGCTTTTGACAGGATATTGTATTGTACTCTATAGGTGTATATGTTATAAATACAGCAGGTAGTACATTCACTAAAGGTCGATAGAATGCATTCTGTGGTATCTACGTGCATTGGTTTTGGGCGATTTCCTTCCTAAACAGATAATGTGAAAGTAACCATTTTGCTTGAATACAACTAGGACGACACTGTGATTCAATTCCTATTTAATTGGAACAGAATGATTTGTTTGCAGGATTGGGTGATACGATATCAATGTACATCTATAGAAATTCATGGCAGAATACATTCTAAAAAGTTTGTCGTTCTTCATTTACCAAATGTGATAATGGTAAAGGTTGGAGGTGATGCAATACCACACTAAAGTTGGGCTATTCTAAACTAAACGTACTGAGCTAATAAAAACAGTAAAATTGTAAAGTGGTTACCGGAAACCGGAAAACTATTTCATATATGTTTCCTTAATCTAATTCACATATCCTTCGGGGATCGGGTACGATTGTGTGGTATTTAGATTGTATTTAGTTGCAAGGAGATGACTTCCGAAATAGTGGAACAAATGTTAGTTGTATAAGCACACATCAAACAAAGCGAGATTTCTGCATGTAGTTAAATATTTGAAACCCCTTATTTAATGCCGTGCCACTTTATGAAATCATATTGATTAGCTGTTACATGATAATGTCCGTACTCTGCTATACATACTTGACACGATCCAACTAAGTGAATGGTCGTTATCATAATATTACTGACCACTATCCTATTCATAAATTTTGTATGCGGTTTGTTATATAGAGTAGTATCAATCTCGCAAGTAGAGCTGTATTAAATCGCAGGGGATTTGAATACACACACACAATAAATACATTCCAAATTGTGTTTGTATAGATCTTTCAATTCTCTGTTTGCGTTTTCAGCTTTCACTGTTATCTTAAATGGCTTGCAACTGTTGCTGTATGTATATGAAATGTTAGGTGAATTCAAGTTCAAATGAATTTTGTAAAAACAAATCCCAGTTTGGAATTATTTTGAACCCCATGATGTTTAGGGGCTTTTAAAAGCCCGTTTGGTGTCCATCAGGGGTTTAAATACTATTCAATTTATTTGCTCACCCTGCCAATATTGAAGATACAACTAAATACATATAGGTATCATGGGTGTTTTTTAGATCGTGGTCACTTGAAATAAATCAATTTATTTAGCATTAGCATACAAACTTGTTATTACAGATACTTTGAAAAAATCAACTAACTCAAGTTGATATCATATTATATTCATTTGAGTTTAGAGTAACCAAACTACCAGATAAAATGTATGATTTCACGAAATTACCAGTTGCACCCATTTGAATGCATTTTTGCAAGATCCGATTGCAAAATTAAGATAAGATAGATCATAAATCTGTAGGTTCTAATTTTAGGACACAATTTTCTTGCTTGCTTTCCCAAGTATGTGCAATCACAATTACGATTCTCTGAATATGTTATACATACTTAATGTGCCAGTTTCATTAGGACTAATTGATCTCACCTTTATTTGGAACTGTTGGATCTGTCTTGCATCTATTGAATTTACATATTTATGTCCACTACCACTTCTTAACGCGGATTACAAATTATTGATATAAATAAATAAATTCGTAATAAATCCGTACCACATAAACTGTGACAGTGTTGTTGGTCTTACCTAGCTTTACCGCGGTACTGGAAATCGACAGAGATATACCATTTACTGATCATGAGTATAGTCTACGAAAAACAGTGAACGTTACGTCAACATGCCTTTATTCATAAGTCCAAATGACATAATGCAATGAATAATAAAAAATGGACGAAATATTCTCAAGGTTTCATGAATAGAACTACAAAGTTCCTCCCTTGCTCCGTCATCATCCACATAAACAGCTATTCTTAGCTCTCTGATATTCAATCCATCTGCCCATAAAATTTACATTTTATTCTTCCGTGCGGAAAAAGGGAGGACACAGCATATTGTTGATGTGACACATCGGCATATGCATTAACTTGCAATAAGAACAAGCAGGGTTTCCGGTGTGATTATTACACTGGGATTAATTACAGTGCGCTCAGTCTCGTGAATAATGTGATAAAATAGGATTTACTAGCCTTTCTATGTTATGAATTAATCACATTTTTCAATTAATCCCATTATTCACATAGCATATTACCAGTGTGATGGTTTATTTTTACCAAGAAGTGTTATTTACGAAAACCCTGTCAAGAAGCGCAGGGCACACTACAAATTACTTTAATACAAAGACAGTCAATTTTCCGGTGTGCAGTTCGTTTAGCTGTGTCTGTAAAGATGCATAATATACTACGTACTGAAAAATAATTAGGAACACGCTTTTACCTATTGAATATCATACGTTGAATTCCAGCTCTTACTGGAATTGTCTCTCTGAAAAATTATGTAACTCTCGGTAAATTAAAACTTCATTGTACGCTTTTTGTGCACGATCGATATGCTTACTCATTTTACAGTAATGCTCGCGACGCACCAGGCATAATAAATATGGGTTATATATAAAATGTCGGTAGAAAAAATGAATTGTAGGTAAATAAATAATAATAATCAGTAAACGGGAAATAAAAGTCAGTAC
>JABASC010001620.1:0-22031 GCA_019776185.1 Plutomurus gul | reverse complement strand
TCCACGCCAAACGGGTCACCATCATGCCAAAGGACATCCAGCTGGCCAGACGAATGCGCGGAGAACGAGCTTAATTCAAATACTCATCTACGTAAACCAACGGCCCTTTTCAGGGCCACCAAAATTTCCAAAGAGCAAAGCGAATTATTCTGACCATATCGTAGTAAGCAAATGAAATTACGATGTGCTCGTAAATGCATGCGGTGTGACTGACACGTACTACATTAAAGAAACGAAAAAATTAAGACAAATAAAATTGAGAAACATCAAAATATCATCGACTTCTTTGAATTTGTATTGTGTACACATGAATTGTATGTACATGAAGTGTTGGAATTTTAGTTTTATAGAGATGTGCAGTGTACCAGCTGAAGTACTTTGGGTATTTCTTTTAATGTTTTAGAAGTACCTAAAACAAATGTTAGTGGAAGTGGTAAGTATTGTTTCCCCTTATCGCAGATAATTATTGTGATAGTATTGTGTAGCTGCAGCGTTTTTGACACGATCTCGTTAATTAATGTGATGTGTTAGGAATTTTTAAGCAACGTTGCCTTTGGAATGTAGACAGCCAGATAAGATGGTCCTACTCTTGACCGTGTATCTTCTTCAACGTGAAATTGTGCTGAAAGCACGGATAAGTAAAATTGGAAACATTACGCCATTTTTCCAGATTGCAGGCAGCTGCCAATAAATAATAACAATAAAAACCGTGACGGCCACAACAGACTCATTAAGAAATCTTCAGAACAATAATGACGAGCATAGGAATGTAATTACGTCTTCGATTCACTCATCTGGAAACCTCCTTCGCGTACGCGGAAAGAAATTAAATTGACTAAAATTTATGCCCTCCGGTGAATATCGACTATTTACTAAATAACTAACAATAATTAAATATCGAAATAAAATTGAATTGTTACAACATCACGAAAACTGACATGTTAGCTTATCCGTTAGTAAAATTCTACAGAGACAAAATGAGTGTAATCCTTTATCTTACCTACAATAAATATAAAAAGAGTCACCATAAATATTTGAATAAATATACTTTCTAGAATATGCTAGAAAATTTTCAAATACTAATGACGGGATTGTATTTAATTCCTGGAAATAATTATTTAAAAATTTTGTCGTTTGGGGCGTAGGGGATGACATCCATTAAAAACGTTCTTGTTACGTGTGAGCATAACATCCGCCTTTGCTCCCTGCAGTTTATTCCACTTGTATTACACACTACACACACCGTGTTTATGCTAATCTCACATCTTATTTCACATTGCAGAGTCTCTGGGTGGAAAAAATTCCCATTGTGGTAAGACCACAAAAATATACTCAAGGTTTCGTCATCGTTTCATTAATACTCGTTTAAAGCGTATTGCAGAGTGTATATTCAACCAGCTGTGGATGGAAACATTAGTAATTCACATTTACTAGCGTACTTTACAGAATAATAAATAAAAGTATATTTTAGTATCCTGCTCCGTCTGCCGGTTTCACTGCAACGGATTTTCTTTTCAACGTGCTCTACATATGTAAATCATTTTATTACCAGTATAACCTGCCATATTAATGCTTTATGCTTACCGTGTTGAAGTAATTAGGATCTAATATACGGCAACCTTTACATAGACGTAATCAAAGAAAACAAATGTTTGCAAAAGAACACTAATTGGTTTCCGGCAGCAGCACCAGAATCTACAAACACATTTTGTATCAAAATATATTGTAATCTTGATGAAAAAACACGCAAAAATTTTTAAATGCATTTCTATATTTTAATGAGATTGGCGCATTCATATTTTACGATTTATTCATGATTTATTTTCTATATAATCTACGTTTCCGCAATGTAACTGTACACAGGTATTCTAGTAGCACTGAAATGTGGACCATGTGGACAATACACGTTGTACTAAACAAAACAAACAAAATATTTTAACTACCAGTAAGAAATATAATTTTTACACCATTCTATTTACAACTTTTCCTAAGAATATATTTCAAAGTCTTTTTACATGTGCATTGCATTGCAGGTTTTGTTAATTAAAAAAGGGAAATTTTGTTTGATGTTTTTAATATGGCTGAAAGGGGAAAGTCTATGGATCGTATACATAAACTGCAGTTTCAGAAGGTCGACGTCTTTGTGTGGGTCGCTGTCTGAATCCTCTTCTCGGTCTTTCGTCTGGAATGGCGTACTCAACGCGTTGAGAGGGTCTGCTTCTACGAAAACCAAATTTCGCCGAGGCCCCGCCCAAAGATAAAGAAGCTCCTCCATCGCCAGAACTGTCACCACTACTTTTTCCACTGGCGGAAAACGATGCTCCTCCCGACCCGCTACTTTCGGATTCGGAACCAATGCTCGATCGTGCTTTCAGGGAAAACCCGCCAGATCCCTTTGAACTACTTTCAGAATCCGCATCCGTCTTGGCTCGGCTACCGATTTCACCGTCGTTATCTCCATCCCCCTTTGACCTCGAACTGACGGAGAAAGCAGCCCCGCCCTCAGATTCACTCTCAGATTCCAATTCGGTTTTAGATTTTGAATTAATTGATAAACCAAATCCTGTCCCGGATTTTGTTTCGGAATCGCTGTCAGATTTCGATCTCGAGCTGATGGAATATCCGCCTTTCCCCCGGGATTTCCCCTCAGAGTCTCCGCCCACCTTCGACTTTGCACCAAGGGAAAATCCTGAAGATCCTCTACCCGAATCCTCACTTTCCGAATCGAACCGTGAACTTGTGGTAGCTGAGAGGGAATTCCTCTTTGAATCTTCGCGAGCACTAAAAGTGAGTCCACCTGCCCCACCCTCACTATTTCCCCCCGCACTCAGCACCCCCGTCTCAACATCATCCTCAGTATCGGCAAAGCCTGAAACTTTATCCTCAGATCTGATTCCAAGTGACCCCGATGACCCACTGTCTGTTGTGGGGTCCCCTTTGGAACCGCTAGCGAGCGCGAATCCAAGGCTCGGTTTCGATTCCGCTGTACTTTTTGCCCCAAGAGAACCCTTAGTTTTCTTTCTGCCCAACGTGAAGAAATCTTCACTTGAGTCACTCGACCCAAAACCACTATTAAAAGTTAAATCGTCCTGATTCCCCACTCCTTCCCCACTGCTACAAGTGATCGTATTCGTTTTCAAGTCCCCGCTCTTTGTCTCACTGTTGCTGTTGAAGTAAAGCTTGAAATTTCCATCCGCGTTCGAAGAACTGAACGTAGCGCCGCCATTTTTGCTTTCGCTGGCCGCCTCGATCGTTTTTTTAATTTCTGCCGTAATTGCATCCAGAAAATCTTTCGCCGCCGCTTCAATGTCAGCTTTCACGCTGCTGCCCAAGCGGGGTTTAATGGCTAGACCCCCATCGTCATCCCCTTTACCTCCCCCTGCAATGGTTAGGGAACCCCCAGAGTCGGAGTCTCCTCCTGCAGCACCTCGTATTCCCCCTCCCCCAGAGGTTCCTCCTCCAAGACTGAAAGAAGAGGAAAGAGTACCCGACTCCGAAGACACGTACGGATTCCTCAATCCACTCGTTCTGAATCCTAATAATAATTAAAAAATTTAAAACTTAATTAATTAGAAAAAATGCCATTTTAATTGTAAACAAATTAAAATTCTAAAATATTACCTCTGACACTTTCCGCCGAGTCAATGTAAAATAATACCGAAGAAAGTGCAATGAAGCCGAGAAACTTCATGTTGATGATCTTTGTCTACTAAAAGTACCTGAATTGTTTTTAACACTTGTTTATAGATAAGAACAGTTCACTATTCACTAGCACAGTCAATAGGAGACTGAAGAAGCAGGATTTTCCCAATAGCTTTTATAAGCCGGACTCAAGTGTAAGGTGAAGAGCAAGTGGACTTAAGAGAACACCAACACACAAGAGAAACACGCAATTCCTCCTCTTTCTACTATTTTGGTGGTAGGTGCTGGATGGTGCTTAGTGCACCGTGTCCAACTAAAACCACTGTTCAAAAGGTGTGACGAATACGAACGGTTGCACAAAATACCTCCTTTTAAGCTGTCTTGTACTTTTCTTTGTCTCACTCACATCTCCCACAGTATTACAGGGGCGTATCTAGAAAAAGTTGTTTGGGGGGGGGCGACTTTCCTTTCATGCCCCCTTCAATGTTCCTATTATATGCAATTTTTTTAATTTGAGGGGGAGCAGACCCCTTTTGGCTGGTTACGCCACTGAAAATACATGAGAAGCTGCATAATACAAAGTATAGACACGTATGTTCGTGTAGTGTTTCGTTAAACATTACTGGCAGCAGGCTGTTTACGAAACCGCGATTTTTCTTGTCCAGATTCTTCCTGTGATTAGCACACACAGAGAGAAACAGACAGACAGAAGGCTTCATACATCGATTAGAACAAGAATACCACACAACAGAAACTCTCAATGGAGAGTCGAAGCATAAAAAACATCAGATAGGAGCTGCTTAGCAATGTCTTGAAGGAGTTATTGAGTCATTAGTAGGTAGGTATAGAATCCAACACCATTCCATGACCATTGTCAGCACCATGAACTGTTTAATTACAAATGTTAATAAAAAAGCCACCATAGAATAGAATATTGTAGAGACTGAATTTATAGACGGTGGGAATACCTAAGAACTAGTTGAACAACTGCGGCTGAAGGAAATTTTACGAAAAAATTCTCTCAGATTTTTCCGGAAAATAGAATTTTTAAATCTTTTACAATGATATTTTATAATTTGTACAAGACGCGGCATACAAATAATAAATATCAAATATTATATTAATTATTGTAGCATTTATACTGTTCGTTGTTTCAGCGTTTGAGGCTGGTTGTTTAACTGTGGACGTAAAAATTCGTAAGAATCTTTTTTGATGCTGACGTAATGAAAAATTAAGTGGTTGTACAGGTAAAAATATAAAAGAGTATGATTAAATTAAAGTAAATCTTTCAATCTGATGATGATTTGGCTTCTGGTTTCTCCCGGATCCAACATCCAACTACTTTTTAAACATTCTTTTCCCAACGTAGAAACAGAAACACACAAAGTCTGCTATCACGGAATCACTGGTGCAAAACTTTTCACTGGGCCTATCATCTTCCTTCCAGGATTTAAAGTAGTAAACAGGGTTTCGGGTGTGATTATCACAGTGGGATTAATTACTGTGATCAATGTTTATGACAAAGATGCTTGATGTGATTTTTATTTTATAAGGGATAAGGACATGGCAAATAATCCCATCACATTTAATCACAAATCACATTATTTAATCCCACTGTGATGGAATTTTACGAAACCCTTGTATTAAATACATTCAGAGCATTGCGCACACAGTTTTAACTATCTAATAGACGCAGAGACATAATTACATATCTTTTCTGCCAATTGCCGCTCGTGCCACACATAATTCTACTGGAGATTTACGTAATTTACTTGGATGCTTGATTTTTTCTCAGAAATGTATGAGCTTCCTTCCCTGTGAATCATATTTAATAGCAGCTCATTTCATTGTCAATGCTTTATGGTGTATACTATTTATACAACTATTACTTTTAATAGTTACCTACGTAGGTAATTGTAGTAAATGTATTTGAGAGGGGGAAAAAATTTATCTCCGTCTTACAATAAAGCATTTTTACTTAAATTGCTCTTATCTGGTTGTGAACGAAGAGAACAAGAAAACAGAAGAGCTTCGTTGTATTTTCATTAGTTTTATTGCCAATTTTACGATTGCAGAAATTGCCTAATTCTATTTCACAATCTGTTTTATGATGTTGCTTTTGTGAAGAAGTGTAGGATTTTAGTTCTGTAAATAATAATTATTGAGGAAGCTTTTCTATTACACTTTTTACACATTGACACCAAATAAATCTAACGTTTAATCGTTTATTGTTCCACTGCTGATTTATAAGCTTCTCCAGTTGTTACATTAATGTTCATAGACTTTCTTCTGAAATAAATAAGTATATTCCCATTTTCGTAATCATGGGTTTATCCAACACAATTTGAAATACATTTTTAAGGCGGTGGAAGTCTGACAGCAAGAAAAATCCAGAAAAGTTTTGCAAATAGAATTCTAAGGCCGCACACCGCTGAAGCGTGAAACTATTTTTGTAGACGAATAGTGGACGTTAGAAGAAAAACCTTTAATTTTGTCAATTAATCTTAATTGTCAAGTTATTTAAATAGAACAAGCAGAAAACAGCGTCTAGAAATAAACCAGGAATCATTTAATGTTTATTTATTAATCTTGGGAAATACATTCCTGTACATTTTTAATAATTTTTTAAAGAATAAATACAAATTGTATTTTCCTGAATATATTTGAATGTGTAGTGTGTGTTCTATAATATAATAGAACTTGCATAAAAACGTTTAGATACGGAGATGTATACCAAAAACGTAGTAAACAAGAAACCAAGTCATTATTCAAGAAATTGCTGGAGTGTATCACAAGAAGATCTAACAATAAGTTCTTAACTGTCCAGGAATCCCGCTGTGCTCATTATTTTATTTCAGTTCACACGCACCATACACATTATTATTATTCAGCCATATTCACTTAATTAAACTGGTCACCTATATACATACATAAATATTATTAGGGTAGAGTACTACGTATTTGTATCACAATTCGCTGTTTCCACATACTTTACTAAATTGAACACAATTAATCACACACCAGGGTTTCGTAAATCCCACTTTTTCAGCTAAAATCCCGTCACAGTGGGATTAAATACTGTGATTTGTGATTAAATGTGTTGGGATTAATTGACAGTCCCTAGTCCCTATCTCCTATAACATACATCACATTATTCACACCAAGCAGCTTGTTTAAAAACATTGATCACAGTAATCTGTGATAATCACACCTGTCAACTTAATTTCTATGCATTTATTACCATACTATTAAGCAGCATTACAAAGGATTCCAAATTTTCAAAGTATTTCATTTTCCAAGTGTCAAAATGTTTACTCAAACTTGTAACAATTATTTTCTACTTTTTTTAACCATTTTGCCAATGTATTAGTACCAAAGGGCAAATGGCTTATCATAATGATATTATGTGTTCAAAAGCGTGAATAAAGAGTGTACGGTAGGTGCACTAGCAACGCATTAAGCTCTTTCCAAAATAATTTAGCAAGTTCACGGAAATCATGTTATGTAGCATTTGCTCATCCTAAAAAAGAGGTTGTTACCTGCATTACAAGTTCTGTCTACCGATCGACGATACGTTCAAATCTTTTCCTTAATTAAGAAAAAAAAAACTAGGAAATCTTTGGCAAAATTCCAAGTGCAACCCATTTTATGTTTTCAAAGTGCGTCATAAATGCATACAGTTTAATACTGTGATCGTGTTTGATTGATAGTGCATTGCACTCTTAAAACCTTTAACGGAAAATGACATGGACTCCCTGGCAGTTTTATCGAAAATCTAGCTCTATGTAATAAAACTCACACGTTGGCTCAAGTTCAGTCAGGTCGTCGTCTCCAAAAATATTCATAATACACACAGAAGCCGTTGCTTTATATGTAATACATTTATTGAGGAATTTGTACAATAATATTATTATAAAGGCAAATAACAAATATCTGTAATTATTACAAAGACTTTTATTGTTTATTTTTACTTAAAAGGGCGGCGACTGCTCGATTGACATTAAGGCGACCATGTCCGAATGCATTATTGGGGAAATTATTTTCATTGACCCCTCCGCAATTTTTCCCCGTCTTAACTACATTTGTATCCGCCCCACTGTACAAAGCCTGTGTTATTTCGCTGTAGGTAGCAGTGCCACCTTTGGCGGACAAAAGTAGAGCGACGGCTCCAGCGGCATGTGGGCCGGACATGCTGGTGCCCGACATTGTTTTGTAGGCCGTATCAGAAGTGTGATAAGCAGAGTAAACATTTGACCCAGGGGCAGAAATATCCGGTTTGATTCTGCGGCCGACCGCCGTCGGACCCACGCTGCTGAATGAAGACAGGCCATCGGAAGATGTGGTGGAGCCCACGCCAATCACGTCACCGTTGTCTCCGGGGGAGTTTGCCGTCCCGCAACTGGGCCCCGAGTTCCCCTGGGAAAATACGGGGACGATTCCAGCTGCTCTCCACGCTTGGATGATTCTGTTGTAATAGGTGGTGCCCTGGCCACCGCCCCAACTGTTGTTGACCACGTGAGGTGCCTTGGTGCAGTCTGGCTGCGATTTGTCGGGAAGTGTTGGGCAGGTCATGAATTGTCCACAGGCGGTCAAATGGGCCTGGGGGCAAGAGCTGGAGGTACAGCCTCTGCATGCAATCCATTGTGCACCGGGAGCTACCCCTATCCCATTAGCACCGACTATTGTTCCCATGGTGTGGGTGCCGTGGCCATTGTTGTCGCTGGGGGAGGAATTCGCATTAGGTCTTCCGGGGTCGAACCATCCGTAAGGGGAACGGTAATTTCCCCGGAGTGTTTCGTGATTTCTGCGAACGCCGCTGTCGATACCGCCAACAACGATACCTTGTCCTCGATTGCCCGAAGCCCAAACGCGGTCTGCTTGAATTTTTGTAACTCCCCATTGATTGGCTCGGGTTTCGTTGTGAGATTCTTCTACTTCCAATGGCTCATCCAAGTGAATAATCAGTTCTTCGGCAATTTCACCGATTGTGTCAATTTGAGACAAGCCTTCCACCAGCGACCTTGTGGCGTCCTTAATGAAAATTTGATTGGACACCCAGAAACTTTCGAAATGGAAAGATTTTTCGTTCAGGAATCGAATGACGGATTGCTGGCTATCGGCTGTGAAATCTTGCAAGAATGCCGCAACTGCATTTAAACGTGCCTCGCGGTTTACGAAATTTTGTCTACGAATTTTAGTCAGTAGGTCCGTCGGGTATTCTCTCATTGTCACGAAAATATTTGCAGTGCTCCCCTCGGAATGGAGTTTTGAGAGTAGTGAAGGGTGTACTGATTGTGATGACCCGGGAGCTGCGTGAATGCTCCCGCCAAACGAAGTTACAACCAGAAGAAAGGTAAATAATTTCGCCATATTTCAAAGCTTCCTTTGTTCCGCAGAAGGAAAGCGAGAAATTTTAAATGATTTGAATTGCAAGTGCTGGTGGCTACCTGATGACGATTTGTGAAAAAGACGGGCTTTTTATAGGACACATTCTTCCTTGTGATCATGGACTGTGGATTGTCATGCAAAAATACAGATTTTCCTGTTTAGATAATTTGTAAATCATTCAGATGTCTCAGTAAAGAGTGATGATGCCTTTTGTCCTTGTTAAATATGTTACAGTTGCTGTAAACAATAAATGAATCCGTTGGTGCTGTGAAAGGTCGTGATATAAAAATTGGCTGGGGAATTTTACAAAATGTATCAAGTAATTAAGTAACACACTACACACTGTGCATTTAAGTAAATATGGATTTGTGATCAATAGATGTTATTGAATTCGTATTGATTGTGATAGTGATAAATGACATTGAGGTGTATTGACATAAAAATTGTTATCATCAGGAAGGGCATGAAATGTCTACAGTCCAAACTCATTGACCACACTCACGTTAAAATTAAATACTTGTAATAAGGTAGAAAAGGAAATCGTACTGGAGAAACTGAAGCGCAGAAAGTACAAGCTATTATAGTAAATCAATGCTATATCGAAAAGTGAGGAATTATTTGTATTTATAAATAAATCAATTTTCTCTTGCACTAACTAATTTTTATTAACAATTAATATTTATCAGCATCTGTTATACTTTCAAACACAGAACACGAACATTATATTGATGGTGCCCTCAATCCTGAATTTAAAAAAATCTAATTGACATAATTTTTATAAACGTTGATAGGTAGTAAGTATTTATGTATATAATAAAGAACTTCCATCAAAGCATCTAACCGAAGGATTATCCCAGCAGTCGTCTAAGTAAACGTACAAGTGTAAATTGCATTTGAAATATGTGAAGCACGTCTTCATTTTTTATTTTTCATCGGTTGTCCATCTACAACTGACTTCCTGTTCTTTTTCTTGATACAAAAGTATCTGAACGTGTACCTGATTAAACTACGTAGTATTTTAATTTTTATGCTTTTTCATTCACCTTTTCCCCCATCTTTGCAATTCTCTTTAAGCAGTTTAGGTTAATTGTAATTCTGCTCGGTCAGACTCAGAACTCCATGTTAAATGTGTGCGATTTTTGCGTATCGGAAAACAACTAATTAGAAACAATGCTAAAATTGATTAAAAATCAAAATTGGTCAATTACATGCAATGCAATTAAATCAGTCCCTTGGAACTGGTACTTAATCCTAGACATTAGACAAATATAAAATATTATTCACTTTATGTGCATAACAGCGATTCTGTTTGTGAAGAAATCTTGGCAAACGATTTACAAATAACCATTGCTTTTGAAATCTCACAGTACCCCAAATCCTCATTAGTTTTGACTAGAATATTAGCTACCCTCAGTTTACTCGTGCGTTGCATTGGTAGTTTTTTATGCCACTATTACCACGTGATCGACTGCATATACTTTTCCTATAGGCACATTTAAATTATATTTTAGAGTTAAAAAGTTCTAAACCGCAATTTACTAATTATTTTCTAGTAGTATGATGCTTCGTGTAATATGATTGCAAAGTCCTTGGAAATTCGCTCTCAACCTACTGCCTTAATTATTTTAGCGTTATTTATCAGAGTTGCAATAAGAGTGCAATTCTTGCATCTCGATGCGCTGAACGGAATACCAAAAAGCACCTGTTCCAGATAGGTTTTAATATATCTTCAGGTGATTTAAGTTGTTGTGCAAATTGTAGAATATCACCATGTTGTATTGTGAAAATGAAGAAAAAATCACAAAAAATACGAACAAGCTCTTCACCCTAAAAATCTTTTGTTAGTATTTTTGAAACCAGAGAAAAGATGGAAAAAAGGAGCGTGATAATAAGTAAACTATAGCATTATGATTACATCATGTGAAGAACATCATATTTTGCGCATGGGTAATTGCTATAATGATTATTCAGATTCACTTGATATCTTTACAATAACAGAATACACTTGGATTCTTTCGCACGTTATTTGGGAAGAGTTTTGTTGAAAGTTTTCATAATATTTATTATTATCTCATCTTTACATAATAAGAGATCACAAGTCGCTGTAAGTATGAACGTAGGTCAGGTTAAAAAAAACTTTATTTTTCATCAGTTCAGGCCGAACCAGTGGGAAAACCTTTATAGAAGGGTGTCCCTCAACAGAACGTGAACGGCACGCCTATCACGCCCATAATTGTCTATGGGGGGGAGCGTCCTACTAACAATTTTCCACTACAGCATCCTTCACTATTCAAATCTATAGCACAGATCTCATTTATCCCACTGAAGGCAGGCAGAATTAATGTGTATTCATTTTGCGTGAAACAATTTATGCAGAATCGAATCCTTTTATTAATTTCCTTGCTGTTTTTCTTCAAGACGCCCGTTATTATGCTGTACGCGGGAAAATGAGGAAACAAAATAGGAAATCATTGGAAACGATGACCATTTTCTCAACAAGAAATTAAAAGCCGTTTGCAGAGTAAAAATAAAATTTCGTTGCTTTCTAAAAGCATTATTACATCGTTGTAGCTTTATTTAACATTATATTATCAGATTTAATTCAATTTTTTTATTTACAATTATAATTAGGTAATTCGAAGCAAATGATTTCAAGGAAAAATACTATGCACATATTATATGTATGAATGCGAGTAGCATGTACTATGGAAATGAAACATAATAATTATAGCATAATAAGTAATTCATTCAATTTCAATTTTATTATTAATGAAGTCAGAGCAATTCAACATAATAATATAATACAATAGAATTGCAATAATTTTTAAATGTCTATTCAAGGACAACCAGATACGACACTATTATCTAATAGTTTAGATACAACATTGCATATAGGATATTATTGTTTATCGTCGAAATTCTTCTCGCAAGTGTCCTCATAGAGTGGTATTACATCCTTTAAGTCGAATCCGATGGATTTTATATGATCAAAGACAACCATCTTTTCGTCCATAGAGAGTTGTCTGCGTGTAGACCAAACCAACCATCCAGCATCACCGTCAGTGAGACACCATGTTGAAATCAGAATTGTGCCAATGTAGTACAAGTGAAGGGTGGCAGTCTCCTCTAAACAGTAATTATAATTAGTAAGAAATTGTTTAAATTGAATTTTAAAACGTTTAACGGTATTTCAGTGGCGTATCCAGCCTAAGTATCCCATCAACACCGTCCCCCCCCACAATTAAAAAATAACGGTGGTTGGTGATTACGACAAATCAAATTAAAGTTAGCTCCTCCCACGTTTCTCCCGCGCTTAAATTTTTTGTGTCCGCTCTAAACACGCCTACAACAATCACTAATTTTTGCATGTCTGTTTTGGGTTTGTAAGCAAATAAAATTCGAGTTTTTTGCTTACTATAGTTAAAGTCAGCATTGTTCACGGTCATGTTAATAGTTCCATTGGTTCCCTGCATAAGAACAGCGCTGAAATATGCCGTAATTTTTCCATGACCATAGAATGATCCATTGGCATAACCCGGGTGATATTGAATTACAGCGGATGCACATATTTTAGTAAAATCAGTTTCGTTTTTGCGAACAATTCGACCAACCGAATGATCAGACAAAAGTAATGCAATGTTCCTGCTTCCAAAATGAATGTACCGTTCCTTTTTTTCGTTTAGGTGATTCTATAAACAAAGGAATTTGAAAAAATATTAGGAATGAGAAATTGAGCCAAATTTAGTAACAATTTAAGCGACATTAAACAAAGTGTAGCAATATTTATGACTTTTAAAATAATTTCATATAATTTTTCTATAATCAGAGTTTCGCACTTTTCAGCTAAAATCCCATCACAGTGGGAATAAATACTGGAAATTAATTGTGATGCGATTAATTGACAGCCCCTATCCCTAATAATATATTGATCACACCAAGTGAATAAACTTCTTAAAACATTTGATCACAGTAATTAATCCCACTGTAATAATCACACCTGAAACCCTGATTATAATTTCAAGGATGAAATAAAAAAATTATTGAGAATTCACGAACCCAGTTTGAGTTATTTGTCTTTTTTAAAGAATTTACAGGAGGAGGATTTAAACAGAGTTTGTGCGGTTTATCACCCGCAGATTGACAACTGATGAGACCCGCAAATGTGAGGCAGATCAACAGAAGAAAAAACTTTCTAGAATTCTCCATTGATTTTAATTTATTTAGTGAGCACTTCTTTCTGGTAGAATTCTTGGCTGTCGTAACAAGCACAATGACGAAATGTACAATACATTTTACGTTAAATCATAATCTCATATAAAACAAGGAATAAATATATTCTTCATAATTCAAACAAGTAGCATTCATTATGTTCCTTTAAATCCATTCTTGGTTTTAGTAGGATTTCAAGGTGAGGATTATTTGCTTTGTCCCTATTGTTTTTTTTTAGAGCTACAGTTATTTACAATACAGCTTCAACTTTGCAGCTGGTTGTTATTAAACCAGTTTAAGATACAATTATGATGGCCAAATTATGTAATTAAGCTGTGTAATTAAATTATTTGAAAGTAATTTGAAATTTTAGGGAAATGTACATCTATGTAATTATATTACAATTGTAATTTGGAGTAATGTAATTTGACCATATAAGGCAAATTATATGCAAGTAATTAGTAATTTGAGGGAAATGTGCAACGTTGTAATTAAATTACAATTTCGAACTTTCAGTATAATTAGTTATTTGGCCATGCCGAATGCCGATTTATGTGTGATTTTAGTTTTACAGGGATAAAAAAATTATTTTATGTAATATGAATCTTTGAACATAAATAATTCAATATTTCGTGCTGTAATTCCAATCGAATCTGGAAATGTCCCCAAAAGAACTTAACATCAGCCGTTGGCGCAGCATTGAAAAACATCGCTTTATTTGCATAACCGTAGAAAGTCGTTTGCATTGCGGATAACGCAAATCGTTTTCGTTTTCTTAAACAACACGTCCATTCCAATATTTTATCAGACGGGACCCAAAATTTTTGCTTCCAAAATGCAAATTCTGTTCTGCTCCTGATGATTCTACGAATGTTTAAATAATTTATTATAAATAAATAGATTATATTATTGTGTACTAAATAAAGTTACCCATATAATAAATTGTGTAAACATGTAGGTACTGTTTGTTCATTACAAAACTAAATATTTTGTGCAATCATCTACGATCTACAAAAATCTTCAAAAAATATTAAGTGACCTAAAAATATTCTGGTAGCCGTTATCCAACTCCTATCGTTCATATGGATTTTTGTGTACTTTAATTTGGCCCACGCTATCCAGTCCAGTCTCACGACGTCTCATTTACCCACCATGCAATCCAAGCATAAACTTATAAATGGCGAAGACCGGGGTCATCAAATCTGGGCGCCACGATGTACAAATGTACTGTTATTTCATTTGCTTTCATTGATTGTTGCTGCTTGATTGAACGCATGGCTTGACTGCACATTATTTTTATTCCACTTTCGACGTGCGAAGCATTTTTAATGTTTGTTTGCTTTTATTAATATTTTATCAGTCAGGTTTTCAAATTGTGCTATTTAAATTTTACATTCACGCTGTCCATTTTCTATTGGTAAGTTATTTTTGCACTCAAATTCTACTTCAAGTTTGTTTGTTTCGTAGTTTTCGTAGGTTTAATTTATTAATTATTTATTTGGTTATTTCATACGTTATGTTGTGCCTTTTATTCAAATTAATTTAAAATATTCATGTGTTTGATCATTGATATGTATATTTTTGTCATTTAGTGAAACAACAATAGACAAAATGGAAGAAGTATGTAAGGTTGATCATTCGAAGGATTTTGAAGGTCTTACCCAGGAAGATGTGGCTCATCAAAATTATTTAGTCGACAGCATGATGAGGATGGTGTTCGACGGACCGGAGGAGAAGACCCCAAATATGAGACCCCCAATAGAATACCCATATTCTTACGGTGACCCATCTCTACCCAGACGTCAACGTCAATATTATGGTGATCATGTCTATTATGGTGATCAGAAGCCCGTTGATGACGCTATATTGGATAATTTTTCGAGCATGGCCATTCATTCTCACGTTGAGCAAAATCATAATGTGACAGCAATCTCCAAACCAGCAACTGAGACGGAAATTTCTGCACGCTCTAATCGTCACTCGGAAGGTCTAGCCGGGATAAATTTATATTATACAGCATCCGGTGAACCAAAGTTGGTTGGACTAAACTTTCCACACTGTGTGCAACTTCAAGCTGCAAATCCAAACGGGACGCTTGTCTATAGTGTGGTAAGACGCAAGCAGGCAATACCTTAAAGATGTCAGCACTTACCCCGGGGAAATTTGGGTATTTGTCACGTACCAATGTTAAAAGGGGCTAATGGGGGGAGTTGAAAAATCCAGATGTTTTGATTACCTCGTAAAAGTATCGTCAATCGTCCCTAAGGGATTGAATCACTCAAGTCTTAAAAGATAAAGTATTTGCTGATTTGTGCATCCGTCATAAAAATTTGTTACATTTGTTCCATCGAATGACAATATATGTCTAACATTAATATCTAACGCGTATGGCCATTTAATTTATCGGTCACAGAAAAATGGTTAATATTGAGGTTAGCCGTAGTAGGTCTCTGTCAAATTGCTGATTGCTAATAATTCAATTAGAAGTGTATTTATCTAATTAAGGTATATTCGTAATTATTTGTACCATGAAATTAATAGAATATTTTCATTTTGTCTTCTAGATTCCGGGTCCTCGTTTACATGTGAATTATAATTACTTGCGGTGCCGGCGAGGATCGTACCCTTTTGTAAACGTTAAAGTACGACAACCAACGAGGGGTGGTTCCCATTGGACTGGACGTGGTCAGCAAGGTCGTCGACGAGAATCGTGCCCTGCAAATTTTCCCATGCCTCAACAAACAAATTCCAGTTCACACTGGGAAAGACGCATGAGTGTTTTAGAAAGAGGTCTACCTCGTAACTTCGATTTCACAAGGAAATGTCCTGAACATAATCGAGTTTCGAGTTCAGATTGTGCATCATAATCATGACATCATAAATCCGAAAATCCTGTATTTTTCAAAGTTTTAGAATAAAATCATTTTTAAATGCAAATTAGATTTGTTTAGGTACATCTTATCTGAATTTATCCATTCTTTTTTGCAGTACATTATAGCCATAGCTAGCACAGGCGCGGATGTAGGGGAGGAGAATCTTATCGTACACAATGTTGATGTAGCTCCAACCCACTCTTAACCTTAAATTTCTCGGTAGGGAGGTTCGAGAACAACACGCCGGTAGGCAGATAGTGGCGCCAGGCCCAAGCAATATTCTAACAATTCAGTTGTGTAGTTTATAACCTCGAAAATACAATGGACCCTGTACCCGTAAGGGTGTTTACGGAATAGAGAAAAGTCGCAAAAGGTGTTGATGTGGCAAGATGTCAACTCAGACGAGTTTTTTTCTCTTCCCATTTGCTAATATTGCGAAACGATACCACATAATATTTGAATATAAGTATGCATCACTAAATGTTAACGGGCACTCATTTATTAGTCTATACTACATTAATTTTGAGACGCGGAGACCTGCGGTTTGTTTAATTTACGGTTTTTGTAATTGTGAAACTCTCTTATCGGGAATTATCATCCGTATATAAATTCCCACTTTTTTTAAATGGCCCATGCATGTGGGTATCTCCCTAAATCAACTTCAAATAGATTCCCTTGGGCTTTTTTTATGAATTAACTAAATTATTGAAAATTTATTGATTATATATTTCTTAAAATTTTGAAAAGGCGAGCCCAATTAGATCGTTGGATTTTTTCATCGTATATGTTGGAGGAGGATTCAAGTGCAGTTTGTAATTTTGTAATTTAAAATTTGATTGAGATATTTCAATAATGATATATTTATTTAAATTTGCAAAGCACAATTCAGAACTTGAATGACAATACGTTATAAAATATATACGTTCAATAATGCATTTGCAATATTAATTGTATTTTTAACATTTCATATAAATAATATTACAATTTTGAAATTTTCAAGTCATTACTTTGCAAATAAAAAGAGCGCTGGGAGATTTAATTTTCTTTTTTCAATAATCCTGCTCCGCAAGTGAATGTAGAAAAGGGAACCGAGTCTTCAGGATCAAATCCAAGCGTTTCTAAATAATCATAAACGGTTTTCTCTTCCTTGGACGTGAGATAGTCGTGGGTGGACCAGACCATCCAACCGACTTCGCCATCATCAAAGCACCAGGTGGAAACCAAAATTCGGTCAATGTAATGTGGATGGACCGTAGTTTTACCGACTGCGTTTTATACAAGAAATTATGAAGTAAGTTGCTTTTAATTGAAATTAATGGAAACATTTAAACACTGGATTTTTATTTACCGTATTCGGGATTCTTCCGACTTTTCAGAATGCAGTTCAGGTTTCCTAGTGTTTCCAATGAAACGGTGCACCTGAATTCACCGACTTCGTCTCCAAAACCGAGAATATCACCGTCCACGTGCTCAGCAGAGTATTTGATGTCAACGGTGGCACACAAATCCGAAAAGTCCTCGCCCACTTCGTTTTCAACAGTTTTTCCGTGAAAATAACTGGCCATATGCAGACGCGCAGATTTACTTCCAAAATGTATGTGGCGCCTTGTTATCAAGTCTTGGTGATCCTGATACGAAAACAAGTGCGGCAAAAATTAGAAACATTTATGGATGAGTCCCATTTGATTTGTAAAATAAGAGAATTTAAACGTGGAATACCCAATCGCTTTCATTGTTTGTTTTCGTGGTACTAATTGGTGGAGGATTCTTGCAAATATCTTTGGGATCCTTCTTAGAGGATGTTGAGGACGCGGGATTTCCAAATGCCAAATAACAATTAAGTAAAACAAATAGTGAAAAAAGTAAAATTGTAGATTTGCTTGATTGAAACATTTTAACTTTCGAAATGTCCAAATTGAAACCTGAAATAAGTGTAATTAAATTATTTATTTAAACAAACTTTTACACTTAACTTAAATGCTCTGACACATTCACGATCTCCTCTATAGAGACTGTTCCCTTTTATAGTGACCGCGAATTAAACGTTCCTTAACTACACATCTTTGTTTTCATTAAAGTTAAAAATCCTTCTTAATGTGCTTATAATGTTATATTACGTATCACTACTTGTGAAGAATGTCATTATTATTGATGATTAAATACTTTGTTTCTACATTATTTTCCTTATGCCTTTACGCTTGGATGAACATTATGTACATTTTTAGGGCTTTCAACTCAACTATACGTTAACTGTAAAGTAAATAATGCATTGATCGTTCTTGTAAGATTTTTGTAACATCTTGCTATTTTACTAACACTAACATTATGTAGTAAACATAAATGTTGTGGGTGTTTGAGTGAGTGAGACTATTCAGGTATGTACTTTGAATTTTCTTTGTTTATATCATCACTCAAATACCATATACTTGTTTATTATTAACAAAGCAACTGCATGCTACTTACAATAGTCATGTAAACTTCTGAACAATTTCCTTATTGCTATGATGCGAATGAAATGATATACGAATATGAACACCGTAAAAGATGGCCACATTTTGTAATTGTTACGTAGTTTTTATGCAGGAAAGTGTATGTAAGTTGGTTTGCAAAATATCATTTTGTTTGTGCACACTGTTGGATTTGGATTTAAATTTTTAAAGAGAATTTGTTGCCAATACAAATACAGAGATTCTTTAAAAAATTTCTGCAGAATTGTGTTAAAAAATCTATTTGGAAATAATTTTGGAAAGGACTTCTATAATTCGAATTCCAAAATCGGACAGTTTATTTAGAACTTCAACATTAGTTTTAAATCATAATTCGTAAAACTAGTTTGGTTGGTGTACTTCCCGCCACGGTTTTTTCCCCTTTGGTCCGTGCATTGAACAAGAATGAGAATACATATTCTTAGTCGATGAAAAACGTCTTCCACAAGCTGGACAAGACGTTTCAATGTCCTTCAGAGTCTTCCTAGGAGGAACATCAGAGGAATACTGTTTGAATTTTGGTGATATTTTGAACATCTCCCAATGATATTCAAATAACGGCATATGCAAAGCACAAATCCTTCCATTATTTGGTGGAATCCAATCTGGAGAATCCTTGAGTATTTCCCATTCGGCCGAATTTACTGGATGGGTTACCAAACAGTAATAACAATTATGAGATTTCAACGACATCTTGACAGCAAGATCAGTAAATTCTGGATAATTTTTTTGCAGCACAGGCCCGTCAGTTAAGAGCTAAAATTTAAACAATGTTTTATAAACTTCATTAAAAGTACATAGTATTTATTTGTATATAATATCTTCGTAGAAGGCAGAGTGCAAATGGCATTGGGGACGGCGAGAATGTCAATCATCTTCCGAAGACCTACCGCCTACCGCGTGATGTGGTCAAACAAATAATTTTCAGTTACTGCCACTTAATAGATTTCACTAAAAATTTGTCGATAAAAATTTAAATCCCCAATTACACATAATAATAATAAAAAATTATTTTAAAACTTACCAAAAGACAAAATTCAAGAATGCGAAGAGTAGGATGGTGTGTAGAGGGTAACAGTAGCTCGTAAATTGCCTCCGTAGCCGCCGTACCCTCTGGCTCAACCCACCTGACCTGGCCGATTAACTTCGGAGGCTACGGAGGCTACGTTTTCCCCTGCTGTATGCTGATAGGCAATGAGTAAATCAGTGATTCACACGTACCAAACTTAATTTTACCCAATTCAATAATTTGATTAAGAACTGGAACCGTCAATCTCATGTTTGTACAAAAATCAATAGAATATTAAAGCAACACGTTCTTGTCCAGCACGAGATTCTGTGAAGTGTGAAGAATCGTATACTTACAAGCAAACTATTTATTCAAATTTTCCAAATGCAAGGGACACTATCGCAATTACCACTAAATATTATAATTTAGGGCTGACTTATTTTAATATTCTCATAGAGCTTTTATAACCCATGGATTTGTCCCTATACAAAATAGTTTAAAGTAGATACGGCAATATCCGTTGAATCTGACTTGTCTTTTAAGGGTGTTTGCTGTGGGTAGTAAAATATTTGCGATCTCATCTTTAATATATGTGGGGAAAGGGATAGTAAATTGAATATTAGGAATTTATAGATTTACGGTAATTTGGGTTGGAAATTTAAAAAAAAAATATGTGAGACTCGGACAAAAAAATGAGCATACAAAATCGATTGGTACCTTATCGATCAAAAACTGCTCCTTAAGCATACACACAGGGCAAAATCGAGTATTGGTTGCACAGTGCTAGCTAGCGTATCACACACATCTCTCTGGTTCCAATGTACAACATTGGTGCTGTAGGTCGGAACAAAATATTAACTACGGCATTACAGCAATTATTAATATTAATTCTACTTGCACCTAAAAGCCTAATGAATAAAATACGACTAATAAAATAAGTGAAAAAAATTCTTATGAAAATTATTCAAACGCAAAATGTTCCAACCTACAGCACTCTCCGATCGCGATCTATTCGATTATAAAATGCGCAATAAATGTTGTGTTTTGTTTTGTTGTTGTTATGAGACGTAATTGTGGCTCCAGTCGAGCCAAACAGACACAAGGCGATGAATAATGTTGACCTCGTAGTCATCCTCATTGGAAACGGATGTATGTTTCAAACACGACGATAACCGACGTGGACTGTTTGCCACCGCTACAAAATAAATACTCGTATCCAAGGTGTGTTCCCGTTCCAATTTCTTCACCATTTGGATTTATTACGTCCAAGTGGAGACACGAACTCTAAAAAAAGTTCCGAAAATTTAACCAAAAAAACGCAATTGTTTATCAACAAGTAATTAAATTAATCTGCGATTATTCCATAAAAACAACGATTTTTCTCCATCTTAAATTCTCACCTCATTTCTCAATTAGAAAAATTCTGAGGAAAAAAAGAAAAGGTTAATTATCAATAAAACTGCTTTAAATACAAAATGCATAATTTACTGCAATTAATTAATTAATTTAGTATTTCTAATAATACTATGATATTAATAATAGGAAATGGAAGAATTCCACATTCAAAATATCACCGTCAAAATCTTGTTCCCTTTGTTAATTCTATTTATAGCTCAATTTGTAGACGCAATTGATTTTAGTAGTTCCCCGTGTAGAAGCAGAGCATTTACATCTTTTCTTAATTCCAACAACAAAGATATTACAGAAAATGTGATTGTACAAAACAATAATATCCCATATACAATCTTTTATTATCGAAGTTATGGCAGCTATCAGCCAATTCGTTCAAATGCTACCAAATATTCAATTCAATGTGGACTTGAAATCATCATTACGCCATCCACCTTCATACCAGCATTTCATATTTGGGACAAGGAAAATTATAAATTTTTTGTTCTGTGCCCCAACGATTGTAAAATAAATAAATATTTATTCTCGAGCTCTGCCCAAATCTATTCTCATAATCTCGGAAACAATAAAACATTTTTACTCTGTCCAACATTTCGTACAAAGTTTGGATTAAAAACATTTCCATTTCTGGGGGAGAAGAAGAACGATGTGAATTCCTGGTGCGATTCACTCAACAAAGATTTATATTATTTCCCAATATATATAACAAAAGTACAATCATTAATAGGTAAACTTTGCTCCCGTTCCAACAGATTATTCTGTGGGCGACAAACAATATCATTAGAAACATTGCAAATCAAATATAATGCCACTCTAATCTTCAAAGGAAGTCCATGGTATCAATATGCAATATCCAACATTGAATATGATGTCAGGGTGGTGCATCTTTACTTTAATATGTATTTGTTCCTTTCTGAACCCCGAAAAGTGAGTATTTTTTATTGCGACAAAACAAAAGAGAGAATCGGATTCAAAATTTCACTTTGGATTTCTGCATTTGAAATGGAAACTTGG
>JABASC010001619.1:0-22037 GCA_019776185.1 Plutomurus gul | reverse complement strand
GTGTAGAATTTAGAATACGTTTGTCTTTTGCAACACTAACAATGCTCCTTCCATTTAAAACTTCATCTGCAGCTTCGTACAATTTGTCAATATTTACTCAACGCGGGGATTGTCGTGGACATGACCCATCTCTAATTAATAAAATATTTTAAATTCACTAATTATTAACTATTTACTGCTTCCGAACCGACAGCATACTTTTTTCCGAACCGACAGCACAATGACTTTTTATATTTGATTCAACTTCCCCAGGAGGTAAGGTACACGTGCATTTCAATTAATATCTAATATCAATCTTTAATGCCTGTATAATGTGTCAAAAAAATTTTACCTCCCCAGGGTTGCAGGAACGGCTCAAAATAAAGATTCTGTAGACCAATGAAAATTTGCTTTGGAGTGATTTTAGACCCAAAAATCACTTTTTTATTTTTTTAAAATTAGGCGTAACACGGATGTTAAAAATATTTCGTTACACATTGCATGTTGACAATGTAAGCTTAAATTAAAAATTCCAGGTAAAGTAGCAATTATTACTTGAAATAATCACGATTTCCGAAACCGACAGCACTCTCCCCTATGCTAAATTTTTTGCAATTTTTTTGTTTACATATGGCATGGACATAATGGACAATTTGTGATATGCTAAATTTATTGAGATTTTTTTATAGCATCAGATGAAAAATATTAAAAATTGAATTTAAAAATTAAGTCAATTCGTAGTCAGTTCTAACGAAGTAGATTTGTCAAAATTATTCAGATCTTTTTACAAGCATTATTGAAATGTAATTCTGCATGCATATCCCCTTTTCGAATTCCTCGGTGGACTGGATATTTGTTATCAATTATATGTGTAAAACGTCCACTCTATGTAATAAGAAATAAGCTTTAGAGTACGCAATGTAGTCTATAAAGTAAGAGCACTATAAAATATATTCTACTATACTATTCTAGAACGTCTACTATAATCTGTTCTAGAACCTAGAACATGTTGACTGTGTTGCACGGATTAAACTATGGATTCACTGTGGATTTATTAATTTATTCATATATGTAAATACATGACGCAATCATTATTTTTTGCCTCCGTTGCATATAGTGATAACCTGGTCTTTATCTCTGTATTTGCCCCTAATAGTGTGTCACACTGTGTACTAAATAAACTTATATACCTACTATTGCTATTATTAATTCCAAGTCGAAGTGATTCTTGGAAGCCTTTCTAATGGTTGCTCTGATTATGCAGAAAAGTATACATATTCCTGTATATGGACTAAACACAATTCATGCAGCTTATTGTTAGTTGGATTTCTTGCTGGTGACAATGGGCTGTTTAGTAGTAGTTTAGCTGTTTAGTCAACCATGGTTCATGGTTCACTATAACTACTGCGAATTTGAGCCCAGTGTGCACGTCATCGTGGTATGTATAACAAATCCTGTATGTTGATACGTACATTAATTTGCCATCTGATGCAACATGTATTATTTATGTAACAGAGTAAAAGTCAAGGGTCAAGATGTATCCTAGTGGGTGGCGTGGGTGAGAGCATTGTAGTATGCGAATACCAAGTGCTTGCCTAGCGATTTCCGTGCTATGTATTTACCTGTCCACCTTCTACATATATGTGATAAAATCTACCTATACAACACATTCATCTTGTGTTGTACTTAGGAATCAGACTAGTGAATACAAGAATGAATATCTTCGAGAAATATGTGGAGAAGCAATTAAGTATCATTATAAAGAGCGTCAGGAACCTTTTTACAATTACGATCCAGAGACACCCCAAAATCAATCGGCCGAGGGCCTAGACATTTACACGTTTGCATGCACTAAAAAGCGTTATCAATGTAAGTTGCGATCAAAGAGCCTAGTCATTCGCCACTTTGCCTAAATCTTCTGCATGACAGTAACATACTGCTCACACGGCTCACTCTGTCTCACTCTCTGTGTAATGTACATAAGTGGCCTTAGTTTCATTGGGAAAGTTTTCTTTTTATCTGCATTGCTCATGTACGTTTATCTTTTGAAAAGTAAATGGAGACGTGGTCCAAGTCACAAAGACATACAGAAGAGACAATCTCCCTATTGCATGACGAGTGAGATAATGTAATACAGCAAGTAAGAAAATATTCGCACCCTTACTTATTCTCGGTGTTCGTAAATTTATTTGTACTACTAGTCGTCGTCTTCGTAGTAATAGTGCAGGCGGATAAAGAGAGAACGAGAATTGGTAGTGGATGAGTGAGTGGAGAGACGAAGAGGAAGACGAAACGAGCAGAGAGCAGACAGACAGAATATTCCTTCTGTCCTTCCTCTCTCCCTCTCTTCCCAACTTCACTAAACTATGGCAAATTCATTTAGTATTCGTTTGATTTTTACACACCAGTGGCTTATTCTATGTGTATAGCTCAGTAATTCTATTACACATTCTCTCTTTGCCTGCTTTCTCCTATCCTCAAGGAGAATTTCGTCTTTTCTTCCTTTTACTTCCGCTTGTCTTCGCCGCCGTAGTTTGTCTGACTGGTTGCTACGTATGCAAAGCAGCCAGAGAGAGAGAGAGAAAGAGAGAGAGATAGACATGCACACATAGAAAGAGAGTAGTGCCACGTAGGGAAGAAGGGGTACAATTTCCTAGTTCAACTGGCTGGTGATGTGATGTGAGTGAGCCTCTTTCTCTCTTATAGTATAGCAATGCGTGTGTGATAGTGTCACTTTATCATTTTCAAAATTCCATCTCTTTAGGTGCATACACAATATCTGCAGCAGACTGCACTCCACTTTTAGTTGAATGCTACATTTTAGAGAGAGATGAAGTTGCAGTGCTATGAGAATGCTCATCTGTGATCTTGTCTTGTCTTTGTCGAGTCTACAATCTAATACAATAGTGTAGTAAGTATGTAATCTTACATTCACGTTTCACGAGCCACCTACCACCAGCTACATACACGTTGGTAGTGGTGGAAATTTACAGATTTTCATATGGTAAGTTGTAGTGGAAAAATTGGCAAAAGACACCTGGTTGGAATTGGAATCTCTACGGCCATAACATATCTCTCTCTCACTCTCTTGTATCATCAGGACGACCAAAAAAGCGAACTGTGAGAGATCGAGTAAGATAAAGGAGTTTCTGTGGTTGCTCTCTGTGCACTTGCGATGCTATTGCTTTCTGTATTATGATTTCCATTAGATTGCTAGTGTGTAGTGTAGCGTGTTCTCCGCCTTCTCGTAATGCGATCTTGGCTCATACATGTATGGTGTGGATCTGACATGAAGAATCTCAGTTGGAAATTTGAAATTCAGATGGAAATTTGGAAGAAGCATAAAAAGAGTGAGCATATCGTCCTACTACTACACAAATAGTACTCCATGCAACACATAGTACACTCACACACTACTTGTAAGAAAAGTGAAGCATAATCTGGCCGCTTCTTCTTCGTCTTCTTGGCGAATATCATAATTCTACTAGTACTCTTACTACCATCTACTATATCGGTTATGTTCATGTATTATATTTGTCTCAATAGTCGTTGGTAGGAAAAGGAGCGAGAGAAGATCATGCATAATATTGGACATACCTATACCTACTAGTAGTGGATCTGTTGGAGAGAGAGAGAGAGAAAGTTGACGGTTTTGCAGTCATCGTGGCTTCGAACTCCTTCAAAATAGCACACAGACACATAATACACGGAGAGATGAGATGACATTGAGAGGAGAGTGTCTTCTCTTTCTTGTGTGCTCGCCTCCTCCGCTCTTCGACTGCTAGCAGTTGGGTGGGGATTGTTGGTGATGGTAGGACAGTGGTGGCTGCCACCGAATCATCGTACTGTGTAAGTACTAGTAGTACTCTGTAATACGACTAGTTTATCATAAAACACGAATACATGAAGAAGGCAGAATGGATGAAAAAAGTTTCTTAGCATAGAAATCGATTCTTTTATGGGACTGAATAAAGTCCTGTCCTCCAGTTTGCATTGCTTGCTTTCCTTGAGTTGCATTAGACTACTGGTTGTAGTAGTAGTAGTGAGTATAGTAGTAGTTTCTGAGGGTTAGCCTATTGCGACTTTATCTGTGTGCAGCTACCAATAGGAGTACTTACTGCTAATACTTACTATGGAGCTAGTGTACTAGTTGTATGTATGTACTCCCCGTTAAAGCACAAACATCACATTACATAACCAGACTCGTCTCACTTGCCATTTGCTCATGTAACACACTTGTCTGCCAGTCACTTGCCACGATCTGGTCAAGACACCACCATGCACACACAAGACAGCACAAGGAATTGATAAACACACACGTACTTCCACCCATAACATTCTATACGTAATATGTACGTACTACTAGTACATGGAGTATGTACGTACTAACAATGTTCACCAGTCATTCCAATTTTTTAGCTTTGCTCTCTTATCGTGGTGGATCTACCACTGTTTTTCTCCGTTTGTATTATCGTAAGGCTTAAAGTAGTGTGTCTGTGTGTGTGTGTGTGTAATACTGCAACAGAAGTGTGCAACGACGAAAATATACATGTACAATATAGTACCAGTGGAGAAGAAGAGGCAATAGAGATAGAGAGAGAACAGAGGACAGAAAGCATCTCGTCTTCAACTTGTCATCATTCAGAATTACGAGTCCCATCATCCCAATTCCATTCTCAATGCAACGAGTTCCCGACTGCGATGAGAGCAACTCTTGCGACTCCATTGCAACCTAAGCAAAAGCCTTGTAGTAGTGTGCCATACGATACCATATATGCCCATGGCCGTTCAGTCTCACTGCCTCATTACAACTCACTCATATGTGGTTTCCCCAAAGGCTCCCTCCCGAAGTCCCATTATCCCACATTCATTTACAAACATGCCCACACTGCTGTCCCAATCGAAGAATTTCTTACTCATGTGAATATCTCTCCTCCAGAATGACTCTCTGATGTTCTTCCACTTATGTTCACAGTCAACACGCGTCCACCAACCACCACACTTTAAAATCCCGTGTACTTCTGTAACAAGTAAAATAGCATAGCATACAGGAAAAGCAGCATGTGTGTAGTAGTGTAGTAAAGGATACATTATTAAAGTGTATGACTATAGTGTAGTAAGTAGATGATTATGGTATTAGAGCTGGCACGACGCACCTACCTTTGCATAACTCGAATTGCATGTTGTCGTAGGCATCATGACCAGCTAACAATAAGGTAGTCGGCCGCACCGGTAAAACATTTTCACCACCGGCATTGCTACAAATAGAACAAGTTGAGTTTGTGATAAAGTTCTTTGTAGTATCTCCTTTGCAATCTGTTCTGCAGCAAGTATGGTGTACTCCCCGATGATGAGAATATAAGAGGACGGGCGTGAGGAATACGACAGATATTAGTAGCGTGACTTCCTTTTGCTTTGCTTTCTCTGCAGTTATTGCAGTGTGATAGTGGCTTTTACTTCTGAAGAAGTTGGACGGGTTGTTGCTGTCCTTTCCGATTGGGTCGCATCTCATGTAGCAACATGCCTTCCTAACTTTAATTGCGAAACGATAATAATTTCTTGTTTAGGAGCCGAGTGAAAGAGAAAAATTCTCCGACTTCCACAACTGCAGTTACTTTTGGCTCTTTCCTTTCCCTTTTCCCTCCCCTACAATTTTCCTTGTAATTAACGCTCCTTTTTAATCTTCGCTATTTGGCTCTTGCGACTCTTTTCCTCATTCGTTCGCATAATTCTCTTCACTCAGCTGAGCACACGAACAGTGTAATAATGGTGATTGTGCGAACGCTGCTCTCTGTAGTCGTCGACAATAACATAAAGGATATAACATGTGCTTCTGCTTTATACTACTAGTATAAAATAAACGCATGATAAAGGTAACAGTTCTGTGTGAACACACAGAGAGCTGTTTGAATGGTAAAGTGTAGCATTCCGACTTTCGCTTTCATTTCAGCATAGAACATGGAAAGAGCAGTTTTCCAGATTCACATCGCAAACCGCTAGTACAGTGGTAGGCGCTCATTCTTTATTGAGTATAGGTACTTCATTCGAAAATTCCTTTCATTTCATTTCCATGTCTCATCTTCTCATTACTACGATTATTGCGTACAGTTTCCCTCTACTCCAACCGCATTAATAAACACAAACTCATCAGCACTAATCACATAATCATGTGCATGATACTGCACACAGTGCAGCAGTATCACCATCACCGCTTGCTCAGTTACACGGGCTGCGTCAAAGAAAGGAAACCAAACGCTAACTTTGTAGCTAGACATCAAAATCAGCATTATTTATTCCATTTAAATACAATTACAAAGATAATTGCCAGCTCACTTATAAAATATTTTAATAGTAACAGATGCACCTCCACTCTACGATTCACGTTTCAAACAGAAATTTGACTTTTTGGTTGTTATTATGTTACATTTGTATACCCTAATACTATCATGACGCACAAAATCACTTCACATTTCCCAGCGGTTAGGTCTACGTGGATACATTGATGCTGTAGATACTTTTTGTATAAATTGGAAACATTTATGTTACAAAGTTTGAGAGCAAAATGGATACTAAGTAAGTTACGTTAGCCTTCCTCCATAGGGACGACCTCCGCAGAGCTGGTTGGGCCTGCACCACTCAATTTAGAATGCGTACTTCCGAGCAGATGCTTATGGACCATCTCCTCTTTGTTTATCAAATGAGTGGTTCGAGAGATGAGAGACATTAGAGTGTTGAGATTGTGAGACCAATCGTTGAGAAGCTCACTCGGATCCTTGGAAGACTGGAAAGATACTATGCCAGCTGGGCGATCTGTTTTCCCTTGCACTGTTCCTGCGACAACCATATTACACAGGACTTCCTCCACTTCCTGAATTCAGACCACACATTAATAGCTTTATTACACCGATCAGTTACTGTTTTCAATACGCATTTCCTTCACGACGACTGCCTACAATGCATAGAATACGCAACAAATACTATATTGATATAGGTATGTGTATTTATACCTCTGCTTTCAAATCAAGTAGCTCCGACATCCGTTTTAAGGATACTTTAGTGTAGTATTTTGCCATGATGCGAATATTCTGCAAATCAGAATTTGTTTTTCCAATTAGTGTGATTAATATATGATTCAAATAGCCACGCATTTAAATGTAGCTTCGTAATTCGTAAGTACGCTAAAATTGTCGTTATGCTCGAGCGTAACAGCAGTGATGTGGCAACGAGGATCTTAAATATTAAACTCGAATGTTAACAATGAACGGCCGCACTGGCTCCGACCAAACTTCGTATTACATTCACGTTTTGTTTGTTTGTTAGGACACAAGTTACCTACCACGATCAATTTCATCTACATCTAACGTGAGACCACGTCCAATGTTATTGTACGCCTGTATGAACTTTGGTTCGAAGAAATGACTATATTCTTAATTAATCCGTGCACTAATGTTTTCTAATTATTTAAATTTGAAATATACTACTACAATTTTTTTGCTTATCAATCACTCACATCGTCGCATTGCTAATAGGATTTTAGAATATATAAAACAGTTATTTACGTGTTCAACTACACGGTCCTTCATTTTCTTCCATCTCCCAATGCCCAATTCGGATTCATTGAACACGTCGGTAGCCACTGAACCGGTTTTTCCCTTTAGCTCATCTTCAAAATTTGCGCAGAGATCCTTCCAGTTAATTAACTCTTGGTTCTTAAACAGCGCTAGCAAAGTTCTGTAGAAAATCAACACCTCATGAATAATTTAACAGGGGTACGTAATCAGCTTCTTTCGAAATGACTCACTTGTATGTTGGGATTGTTTCCATTGCTCTTTCCTCCAAAATACGGTGAACCAAATCCGCTTGCTCATTGTCGTAAGGACTCAGGATAAGATACAATACTACGGACCTAAGAAACTGTTTCTTTTCTTCTTCATCAGCTTGAACTTTGGGCGTATTTAGCATAGCTCGATAGTGGCGACAAATAGATAAAAAGTTGCTTTCGTGTTGATCATTTTCTATCATTAGTCTAGAAAAACAAAAACCATTTACAGTCACAGTTTCCCTATAAAAATATAAGGTAAACCAGAAGAATTCTGTATCTTACTTATAAAATCTGATTTTCAGGTCTTGTGTTTTTTCATCCTCAAAAAATTTTACGTTTATTTTTTTCGAAATGATTTGTGTTCGTATATAATCCTTGATTGCTAGGCACAGGCGCATTTGTTCTAGAATGAACTCCACCTAAGAACGTAAATGTTACCATTGTTAAGTGTCCACGATGCCATATTAGGTACCCTTTTTTAATGGGAATTATTTTACCGTTAATAAACTTTCATTTAAACATACACTACATAGATGATGGTAAATCAAGTTCACAGGCAAATAAATTGTACGTTTCTTGTTTGTAACAGATGCACACCAAACTTGGTTACTTAGTTAGTGGGCAAGACGGGTTTTCTATTTATATATTACGTGTTAATTGGAGTACCTTTTCTCTCTTTTCCATTGAACCATAAGTTTCAACTTGCAGTTCTTGCATAATAGTAGCAGCTGCTTCAATGTCACCTTCCTTTTCTTTCATATCTGCCAATTTATGGGTTAAACGAGCTCTTTCTACTTCAACGTAAATCTGTAACATTGATAAACAATAAACGTTTCATAACCTAAATACGACAATTATACAAAGATAACAATTTCATGGAATAACTTGTACACATACTTTTCCCTCTGTGACACTTCGAAGGGTGGCTATTAATTCGTACTTGAGTTCTTTCGTTTCTAAGTCATCTATATATGTACAAGCTTCTTGAACCATCTTCGCAACAGCTTGCTTAAGTTGACCACGTCTCTTCGCCAGTAGATTGATGTTTTCATTTAACAGAACCCAATTTTTTGCATCGCGACAAAGCTGAATAACAGCTATCAACACACGTCCAGTGGACAGCATGTCACCTCCCTTTATTCAGAAAACAGTATTTGTGAGATTTTGACCATTTGTACGTCATATTCTAAATAATTTACAATATTACCAATTGTAAAAATATAGTATTCTAATTTCTAACCGTTCGAGTTTGTTTTTCCAGGGCTATAAGTCCTTCAATCGCGTCATTCAACTTGCCACTCTTGGCCAATTTTTGAAGTTCTGGAATCTTTTCATCGCAGGCGGTTGAATAGTCTATTTCCATTTTTACTACTTCCGTAGTAGCTCCACTTGAAACGGGTGTCGAATCCATATTTAATGAAACTATAAAGAAAATTATTAATATGAAACATTAATTGGCATTATCTACATAAAACTGTATCATTGATCCAAGGAAGGTGCGGTACAGGACAGGGTACGCCACTGATATTTGATGGTATTTGTACAAAGTTAATACAAAGGAAAAAATGTTAAAATGTCCCAATAAATATAATTATTCTCGTCAAGCATCAAGTGTCAAGAAGGGATCACTTTTTAATTATAGTTGATAGTAAGGTGTAATATTATTTCGTTTTCAGCGATAGTTCTAATTACAATAATAATTATTATTTTTATGTGTACCGTGTACAGTGACCAAGGAAAAAATGGTTTGCAGTAAATACGTTGACCACTATCAATTGTATAATAAAAATACTACTTTTTAATCAAGTTGTGATGTGAATGTGACGGGCGACTTTGCACAATGAAATAGCAATTTTGACGGCTTTGTAAACAATACAAATGTTCGCGCTGTAAACATCAATTTTCACATTAAATACTACCGCGTAATTCAAAAGTCAATTTGGATACAAACGAAACACTGTCGAGTTTTTACTTCTCATATTTGGAGAAGACCCTTTTTATCCATATCTTTAAAAATATTAAAAAGTGACAAGTGACAAGTGATAATTTTACGATAACGTAAACATGTAAAAGTCTTGGGCGGCATTACTTCCTGTGTTTAATTGGGTAATTATTATAGTAGTATTTAAACATCTTGTAAAGATTTCTGACTGACTTTTAAAGTTGATGCTGAAAATTATAATACAGTGACGAAAACTCAGAATGGATCGGGAAGATGAAATATTGTTGAGCTGTCTAGGGGCGAGTGCAGTGGACCGAGAATCGTTTGAACAAAGCCTCCTTAATAAATTGGAACAACAATATACGGAAAAACATGATGCTGCTGACACCAAGGAAAGCTCAGAAATTTCAGATAAAGAACTAGAAAAATATTGTTCGTCACACTCTACACCTCAAAATGATGAATCAGAACTTGTTGCAAAAAATGACAAACTTACGAATATTGACACTTTTGCTGAGAAATCGGATGATGGTGGGAACGATATTAATATAATCACTGATGAAACAGACAAAAAAATTCGGGATGGTGAAATGACGCCGTTTGGAACAATTATTGAGAAGAGTAGCCCAAAAAAGTATGCATACTTTTATTTGTATTATTGGACTCTCAAACTTTATAGACGTTTAGACTTGTAGACCATAGAAGAATAGAAGTTTAATGTGTTTATATGTAGTCTTCATTGTTGTAGTTTTCATTACGATTTTTTAATTTTTTTTACCTTGATATATCAAAACACTAATTAAACCCGTAAAATTACCATTTCTGCACAGAAATTCATTTATGGAGTTTTCAAAATATTTGGAAAGCCAGAAAAAATTGCAGTTAAACCATGGAAAGGCGGCTGCTAAGAAAATTACTAAGGGAAATAAGGACAAAAAAAACATTCCAACTGCACTATCGTTTGGAGGGGAGGTTCGTCAAGGAAAATCTGCAAAAACATTAAATATGAATGTACTTTTTCCGAAGAAGAAAAGGAAGCAACCTCGTCTAGAAACAGCAATCAGTGACAATCCCAGGTGGTTAATTTTAAAAAAATTAAATGATCCTCAGTAAAGTATTGTCTTGCCGCGTGCAAGTCTGCATGGAACAGTAGCAAGATGAAGGGCATTGAACGGTGATAGTAATTCGATATTACAGGTCTAATGTGTGGTCTGTGAACGTGACCTTTTTCATATGCAGACGAATTTTCAAAAACAGCAGAAATAAGCCTTCATTCCATTAGAACAATTCATAGGTTTTCTAGTATCCTTTTTCAAACTCACAATCAGTTAAACCCCACTGTCAACTATATCCTATATCTAATAAAGAGGAGTAAGGAGAAGCGGTTTACCATCATCAGTTTCAGTTTATTTTTGCAATATCAAGATGTATGGTAGAAATCGTTAGAAATTAAAGATGTTTATATGTAGGGTGAATCTTAAGAAAGTATGAATTTGTATTTATCAAGAGTTAGTTAGTTTAAAATGTTTGTCGTTCTTTGGTATTAGTGATTCCAGAAAGAGACCGGCCAAGCAGCTGTCAGAACGTTCCGCCATGTACTTCGACCCCGAGGAAGACAGTGATTACATTCCTAGTGAAAGCGATGCTTCTGATTCAGACCATCGTAAGACAAGAATGTTTATATCATAGTTGCAATAGTGGATACATTTAACTTTATCATTTATTCATTTATCAGTCCAGTATGTTACCTTTTGCATACGAGTATTTGGCCTTTATAATAGCGTCCAGGCGTTCTAAGAGAATCAAATACAGTACTAAAAAAACAAAAAGTAAATCTAAGCCCAATTGCAACGACAGTTATTCAAGCTCGTCGGAGTATGAGGATGACGACAAACCTTTGAAGACCAAAAACTGTAAATTTTGTACAAATTCGTATCACATTGTCACATTCAATTAAAAACTAAAATGTAGATAAAATATTTTTATCTTAATTACTTTACAAAACTTTTAAATGTTAGTAAGAAAAGAAGCAGATGATGGGAACATTCAGTCGTATCAGAAAAGAATACAAAAATGGAAAGAAAATGAAACCAGATTTACCGGAGAATTTCACACTTTCGAAGAAGGGTTTAAAATACCTATGCATTTGTGGGAAAGTTTGTATAGGTATTTAACTTGTAATATTTATCCGTCCGTTATCTTGTATTAATTATAATGAAACATTACTAATTCTACTACATTGTAGCTATCAAAATGTCGGTGTTAAATGGCTGTACGAGTTGCATCAACAACGTTGCGGTGGCATTTTGGGCGATGAGATGGGCATGGGAAAAACTATTCAAGTGATCACTTTCCTTGCTGGTTTGTCTTGCTCCAAATTGGTGTTTCGATTCTCTAGGTAATTCTCTAATACATGGAGTACGGGGCACTGGGGTAATGCAAATGTTGCTTAACACCCGAAACCTAATTTGATCTTTCTTAAAGAAAAGTGACGGATATCTATGACCCTGTACATATTAGTGTAAAAAAACGTGCTGTGTTTATTTATTCATACAGTTACCGAGGGTTGGGTCCCTCCATAATTGTGTGTCCAGCCACTGTGATGCATCAGTGGGTTAAAGAATTCCATACATGGTGGCCTCCATTTCGTGTTGCGATTTTACATGAGTCGGGGTCATATGGAGGTTGGTACAAAAAATTGTTGATTTCCATTGAATCGTGGTGTAAAAACGTGTTTACTATCATTGATTTGCTGCGTAGGATCAAAAAACGCCTTGATCCAATCAATTCAAGATGGAAATGGCATTTTGATAACTTCTTATATTGGAATTGTGTCAAACCAAAATGAAATATTAAAGCATCAATGGCATTATATTATACTGGATGAAGGACACAAAATTCGGAATCCAGACGCACAAGTAACTTTTTTTCCATTGATTTAACAAGTGTATAATTTGTATATGAAATTAATGAATTAAACATTTTCTTAAATCAGGTTACGCTAACCGTCAAACAAATAAAAACTCCACACAGACTTATTTTGTCGGGATCACCTCTGCAAAACAATTTAAAGGAGCTATGGTCACTGTTCGATTTTGTATACCCCGGTAAATTAGGACTACTACCAGACTTTATTGAGAAATTTTCCATACCTATCACACAAGGTGGATATTCTAACGCTTCACAAATACAGGTTATTGCCGCCTCAGAAAGTCATTAATTAATTAAGCAGGATTTGTACAGTTATAATTATAATTGAGTATGGATTATCGCAGGTGTCGATCGCATTTAAATGTGCAACAGTTTTACGAGATATCATCAATCCATATTTGCTTAGACGGATGAAGGCTGACGTTAAAAAGCATCTAAATCTACCAGAGAAAACTGAACAAGTAAAGATTTGGTGTTTCGTAAATAATGAAACATTTATAATGAAACATTTGTTGTATTATTGAAAGTATTGATACTATCCTGGTAGGTTTTGTTCTGCAAAATGACAACCGAACAGCGCGGTCTTTATATTAGCTACATCAATTCCAAAGAAATTGATTCAATAATTCAAGGTCGATTTAACATGTTTGTTGGAATGATTAACTTGAGAAAAATCTGTAATCATCCTCACCTATTTGATGGAGGCCCGAAAATAATTAAAGCAAATAGTAAACGCATACCAAAGAACAGGGCTAATATGAAAACGTCTGCTAGTACTTCTGCCACTGATGACCTACATCAGGTGGAAGAGGAAGAAGACTGCGACATTGAAATCGGTCTAAACGATTCATTTGGTCATTGGGGCAAGTCTGGCAAAATGATTGTAGTTGAAAGTAATTATTATGAATTGATTATTATACACACTGTTACCGAAATGAAATCCGAAATAGTATTGCAATAATCATGATTATTGTACTTTCAGCTCTACTCAGGTTGTGGAAAACCCAAAACCACAAAGTGCTTTTATTCACACAAAGCCGACAGGTCGGACATTAGTACATACATGTAGCCGTAGTCTTGGATTTTATATTTTGGTTCCGGTTGCGATGATTTTCCTATAATTTTTCACAGATGCTTTGCATATTGGAGAATTTTGTTCGTCGGGAAAGCTACAATTACTTGAGGTTGGATGGAGGAACATCTATAGGTGCTCGACAGCCACTGATAAAAAAATTCAACGAGGTACGTTCTTCCAGAAACATCGTTTCCGTTGAAATTTTAGGCTTCACATATTCTAAAGGACAGCAAAACATCTTGGATGAAATAACACTATCTTTATTCATAGGATACGTCTGTATTCGTTTTTATTTTGACAACTCGAGTTGGAGGTCTTGGAATAAATCTGACTGGTGCAAATAGGATAATTTTGTTTGATCCTGATTGGAATGTAATTATATTTTTGGTCTACTTTACCACCCCTGAATTTTCCATTAATTTGTTTTTGAATGGCTGGAATTAATAGCATGTTCTTTACTGTTTTAGCCATCCACTGACGCGCAGGCAAAAGAGAGATCTTGGAGAATTGGACAAGAACGACAAGTTACAATTTATCGTTTAATAACCTCGGGAACAATTGAAGAGAAAATTTACCACAGACAGATTTTTAAACAATTTCTTGCTAATCGTGTCCTTAAAGATCCCAAACAAAAACGTTTCTTCAAAAGTAACGATATGCTTGAACTATTTTCTTATAATGAGGGTACACACGGCACTGAATCAGAGTCAATATTTGCTGGTACCGGATCCAATATTCGAAAGGACTCTAAGTATATTAAAAGAATGAATAAGTCTCCCAGGGAAAAGTCATCCGGAAAGCTTAGAGATGTCCCGCATCTAGTTAAACAATCTAGATCAAAAAGTATCGACGAGAATGAGGCATCAGATAAAGCGGATTGTGTGAAACAGGACGAGTATGTATTACAGAGTTTGTTTTCAAAGTCAGGAGTAGAGGCCGCTTTGCGACACGACAAAATTGTTGAAACGGACGAAACGGATTACATGATATTAGAGCAAGAGGCGGAAAGGGTAGCTAATGATGCAGTAACCACATTAAAAAAATCGCGAGCAAGATGCTTCTCAGCTGAATCCGGGCAAGCCAATTGGACCGGGAGTCATGGAACTGCCAAGTCTGTAACTGTACAGAAGTGAGTAGTACATTATATTGTTGTACAACGGGAACTGGACTAATGCATTCATTCTATACTTCTTAGGATAATTTTCAACTGTGTTTGTTAAATCAAAATTTATTGGTTATTTATAGACCACGATTTGGATCACAGAAAAAAACTCCTAAGGTAGAAACAAAGTCTAAGGCAAATGATGATTGTGATGATGATGATGATGATAGGGAAAAACGGAAATATTTTGCCGGACCATCATTGAAGGAAAAAAAGAGTGAATCGTCTCCTATGTCTTCCTCGGATTTGTTAGCAATTATCAGAAATAGAAATCAAGCTGCCAAACCAATTAGTAGAGTTGAGGGAAATGAGGGTGCAGAAGATGTGTCACAAGAACAAGATAATACTGACGGCAATATTGTCTCAACCGAACATTTGGAGCTTTTACGCGATATCCATGAGTACATTTCGTTTAGAGGAATGGTTGATGGTCAAGCCACCACTTCGGAACTTCTGTCTGAGTTCGCAGATAAGTTGCCTCCTGAAAATTCTCCACTATTTAAACAGATGCTCAGCAAGCTTTGTACGTTTCGACGTGTTGAAGGAAAAGGAGTTTGGAGATTAAAACCAGAGTTTCGCTAAGGTTTGTGTGTGGTACGGATTCGCACATTCGCATTACCTATAGACTACTTCACTGCCCACACAAAGCGTATCCTTACATAATGAAATTTAATGAAAATTGTTAGCGAAATGAATTACTTAAAAATTGTAATTTTTTTGCGCTTTTTTTTGCCGCCGTTAAATTACCTTTTCAATTAATTTTGGCTGTAAATCCTGATTACCATCACTTAACTCTGATGACTTTATACACTCCTTTCTTACATTTGTAATATGCGCAGCAAAATACTACGTCAGAATCAATACGGCATCTGAAGACTATGCCTAATTTAACCGAGGAATTTTTATTGAAAGTATTTTAGATTTAGCTTAAATAATCCGAATAGTATATTGAAAGAATAATATATTTTTCACAGAGACCCAACAGAAAATCCGTTGTAGTGCTTATTTACTCATCAGAAAAGCATTGATAATATTTAATAATTACGTCAAAAACAGTATTGTTTTGGTTAGGCATACCAAATAATGAAAATGAAGATTTGTCGACGTCTAAAATGTCTTATTGCTGGTATCTGTGTGTCCTTAGAGTACATACATTGATACAGTAGACGTCATTTTCTTACAATGTGAATGTTAGTTCAATTAAACAAATCATTTTTTTACAATACGAATTACATCTTCATCGTGCATAATGTGATGTAGGCCAACTCTTTGTGGTGAGTACTTGGTGCTTGTTCCCTTAAATAGGTCAAGAGAAAGTTATTCGTATTTAATGTCAAATAACGAAACATCATTCATATTGAATAAATTATATTCATCATTAAACAAAACGTGAAAATTTACTTACCCATACAAGTGCATATTTAAATTGTTGGACAATGGTTCTATGGATGCTGTGACATACATGTTCTACAGAGACCCCCTTTCTGCAAATTAAAATCCAACGTAAAGCATGTTAAGCATGCATAAGTTGCAATAACGAGTACACGTTTTCGCTAAGATCCTTTATTATTTGTACCGTAAAATCAGATTGTCATTAAAATCTGGTGGTTCACCCGGCTTCTTTGTGTAAACTCGGATTAGAGATAGATATTCCCATAACACTTCCAGTAAATAATCCAAATTTAACTTCATGTTACAACTGTAATTTGAAATTTTTTACAACTCAATGAAATAACACCTAAAATGTCTTTCCTTTAAACGTTGACTGTTCTTTCTATCAAAAAAGCATCATCCAACTGGAATTACACACCTTACAACGACAGTGTTCGGTAAACGAGCAATACGATCTACCTCTTCGATTGATATTTGATCAATTTTGTTGTATACATAAAGACAGGGCATATAAACTCGATTAGCAGAAATCACATCAATTAATTCATCAGGTGTGCAGTCCTCCCGGAAGAGAACCTGGAAACACAAAACAAGTATATTGGTTTGTAAACATTGGCGGCATTGACCCCTTTAGGTGAATTTACCTCCGCATTGAAAATCTTGTATTCATGCAGAATCATTTGAACAAGCTTTTCGTCTATCCGTGACAGTTGACAAGTGGCATTGAAAGAGAGTCCTCCAGCTTTTTTAATCTGCAAACGAAATCAGATTGATTTTAAATTATTAAGTAATTATTTATTTAAACTTTGTGGATGCACCCAACATTTTATGTCGTGAATCGATTGTCGATTCAAATATTATGCCAACTGTCAATATAATGTTAGACCACTACCAAATCCCATGTATGAAACCTAGCATGAAACCCCCGATACATAGAAAACGGTTAGGCTTTCCGAGTGCTATAATAAAAGGTTCAGTCAGTTTAACTAAGTGCATAAACTATTTCGGTACAAGATCCACTACTATTTCTTTACGATTGTAACAATTGCAGTGTAATAAATATATACCTATATTGTAATAGCACTGACTGGATGTGGTTATAAGCATTACAAGGTGTACCTTGAAATATATATTCGGTTTCGGTTTGTTTAATCGAATTCCTACAGCTTCCAACTCAGCTTCTAGAAGCCTTCGTTGCACATCTCCTTTAGTGGCATCTAACATCATCAAAACCACATCAGCGGTTCTTGCCACAGCGATTACTTGCCGACCTCTTCCTAACCAAAAAACAAAACTGATTTGAAAGAACATTTTATTGAGATGTTTCTCAATAATAATTATTCCATACCTTTTCCTTGAGCCGCTCCTTCTATGATTCCAGGCAAATCAAGTAATTGTATATTTGCTCCCTGAAAACAATCGTTTGTATTTACTTGAATTAAAATGTAATATGCAATACATGTCAATTATATCTGGTTACCTTGTACTCTATAACTCCAGGAATGCATGTCAGAGTCGTAAACTCATATGATGCACACTCGCTTTGAGTTGTTGTGATAGTACTTAACAGTGTGGACTGAAACAAAATTGAAAATAATTATATTATCTTCAGGCTACACGAAATTAAATCAAATACAGGCTTCAGAAATAACAATAGTATTTAAGATAAATTTCAAGTTCTACTTCTAGCTTCTGGAAACAGAAACTTTTCACTCCAACAGTGAAAGTTGGAAAAGCAAAAATATCAGGGCCATTAGGGCCAGCTCAATAGAGTGAAAGCATAAACATTGGTGCGTGCAGAGTGCGTTGAACCTTTTATCCTAGATATTCGAAAGAGGGTATTCAGCCCAGACATAAAGGTCAAAACAACTGCTACTAAAGCATTTGTTTTCCACTATCTTTTACATTAGTGGAGTAAGAGTGACATTTATTTTCACTTTTTGCCCTGTTCCTGTTAACATGGTGTGGCTTTACACTATGGTTTTAAATAACCTGCATTTATGCTTCATATCGTTCGAATTCTTCCGGGCCAAAGATAAATGGAGCAAAATCAAATAGTAAATTGGCCATATAGTTTTATACCGCTAGATAGAGAGAAAAATTTGGTCTAAGCGTAGCTTCGGTAGGGTAAAGAGAAATTCAAAAATTATGAAATCTCCATTCTCATTTATGTAGTCAGTAGTAAATGTGTTCGTCCTTATCAAAGATGATTTTCGTAGAGTTGTTGGCAGTTGTTTTGACCTCATGTTTGGGACTAATATTCGGATGAGACGTTGATTGTTGATAGTAACGGTTGGATGAAACAAATGTTTCTTTCGTTGAAAATCCGACCCACACACACCCAACCCCTTTGTTTTCTCGTAAAAAGTTACACTTGGTAAACCTTAAGTCCGGTGGGGGGGGGGAAGCTAAAACCATATTATTTATACCAGTCCTTTCTATTTTTACCTTTCCCACTGAAGGAAATCCTATTAGGGCAACCCGTGCATCTCCAGACTTAAGAACATCAAATCCTTCACCCTTTTCTCCTCCCTTTTTCGAGGGCTCCAAAAGTTGTGACCGATATTTAGCAAGTTTTGCTTTTAATACACCCAGATGGTACTCAGTGGCTGCAATTGCAAAAAACCCAAAAAATTCAAACATTTGTCTTGCGATTTCTGAATATTGCTCAACTTCGCACTTTAGCTGTGCAAACCAATATACAAAATTTAGCGAATTTAAAATTGTCAATGTGTACTTAATTGTGTATATACCATTTGGTTTTACCTTTATTTTTTTGAGTACGGGCAATTTCTTTTTCTATTTCCGATATTTTCTCTAAAATGCCCATTATTGCTGAATCGTTAAGTTTATACTTTGAAAACTGTCGACCATTTAATCAGGACAAAAATATTGACGAACTTTTTGCCGATACTGCCGTCGCCGTCCGTATCCGTATTTTCCGTATCCTTTTTACAACATATATATTTTGCACATCCACATCTCTTCAGAATGGGTTCATTTAAAAAGTGGTGGTCTATGCCGGTATCGAGCTGCTCAAGAATCTCGGCGGGAAATTTTGTTAATTTGATCTTCCAACCTATCTTGTATGCTTCTATTGATTGTACTGTACTACTTGATTTGAAACCGTAGTTGTCATTTTTGAACTCTTTTTTGTATTTCATCCAAATTGTATTTGTATTTCATTTCATTCAAATTCGGAACGCAATTCTCATTTCACTCAAAACAGATTAAAAGTCGGCATTTTAATCATTTGGTTCAAAGCTGTCGTCAGTCGTCGGCTAATAAATTCGAGGTTTAACGGCGTTATCTACGGGCTGCTCTTCTACCAATAAAAGACCTTTCAGTGGGGTAAACCAACATTTTGTTTATTTATAAAAAAAACATATCGTATTTATAAACTATGTCAAAGACTCCACAGATATAATCAGTGGTTTGGAGTGAGGGGTTCTCTTTTATTTAGATCAACGAACTAATAGTAATTTTAGTCAATGAATAATTTATTTTGTTGATACCTAATAAAATGGATATGTAAGCTAAACGTTACTTTTTACAATTTCAGCTCTTAATCATGGAGGCAGTAGTGGCGAACGTTGACAGTGTCAAATTTGACATTGAGGTTGCTCTAGAGCAACAGCTTGGAGCACAACCTCTTCCGTTCATTGGAATGGATAGTATGGTCTTCAATGCATAATTAACTTTTAAAAAGCATTTTCTGTTGATTTTGTAACCAGAGCTCATCAATTGTATTTTTTTGCAGAGTCAACATCAGCCATTTGTGTATTCTTTATCGAAGGTTCATGCGTTAAGGGTACGCAATGTCCATTTCGACACGTACGAGGTGATCGTACGGTAGTTTGTAAACATTGGTTGCGTGGTCTGTGTAAGAAAGGAGATCAATGTGAATTTCTTCATGAATACGACATGACAAAAATGCCAGAGTGCTACTTTTATACTAGATTTAGTAAGTGGTTGTACAATCCTAATACTAGTTTTATTTGCAAAGAGATTGTCTTAATAATTAAAAAAAAAATTTCTGTAATATGTTCGATAAAATTAATTTTACAGATGCATGCCACAACAAGGAATGTCCGTTCCTGCACATTGATCCAGAATCAAAAGTTCGGCCTTGTCCTTGGTATGACCGTGGATTTTGCAGACATGGACCTCATTGCCGACATCGTCACGTAAGAAAAGTACTTTGCCTAAACTATCTGGCAGGATTCTGTCCCGATGGCCCTAACTGCAAATTTATACAGTAAGTTCGTATTGTTTTTCATTACAACTAATTTGAACATCTGAAAAGGATTATATCGCCTTTGGCGATATTAATAGCATAGGTTCTAGATAGCCAGTGAATTCTACTCAAGTTCACGTAGTTGACCCTGTACCTAAAATTTAACGTATGATCTCCAGAGTAAAAAATTTGAATACGCAATTATACTCCTGTGCTTTTTTGTTAAATACGTTTCCTAGTATCTATCCATTGTTCTTTTCCCAAAAAATCTGTGATTTGAGCCTGCGGCCAATTTCCCCAGGGGTGTGTGAATATGACAACTACTTCTACCTCGCCAATGCTATCAAAAAACTTTGAAACACTCTGGAGATCACACGTTGAATTTTAGGTACAGGGTCAATTACACGAAACTTGTGTAGAACAGAGCTCTTTAGGCTGTTACTACATATATGATCAAAGGCGATGGTATCCTTACTTTCAGCTTTATGTCTGTCTATATATATACTGTCTATATATTTTCAGTGCCACATTTGAGCTTCCTCAAATTGATGAAACAGCAAAGATTGCACGAAAAGCTGGTATTATTTGCCATGTTTGTGGTGAAATGGGCCACAAGTCCTACCAGTGTCCGAAGAATGTAGATCTCGAAGGCTCGTATCCAGCTAATCCAGCAAGAGATTCAAGGTCAGAGGAAGAGTCTGGGGATTATAGAAATCACGCCGAACCACAACAACAGCAAGGCCATGTAGGTGCTCGGCGTTCTGCCGAAGGTCGACCGGGCGCCTACATGAATTCAGCTGAACATTCTACCGGGAGTTATCCACAGTATCAACCGTATCAATTCCATCCTAGACCTCCTTACTATCCTAGAGGTCATCGAGACCGTGATCGCGAAAGAGGTGGCGATGATCAACCTAGGAGAGCGTTGGAAGATGTTGTTTGCTATAAGGTAATACATTCTCATTTGGTTACGGGAACTACAAATACATGTTTAGTAATAAATGCCTGAATTCATTAATATGTTTATCCTGATTTAGTGTGGATACAAGGGACATTATGCGAACAAATGCAGTAAAGGACATTTGGCTTTTTTGAGCCACAAAGCAGGTCCAAATAATAGAGAAGGTGGAAGAAATTGATTTTAAATAAGTCTATTTTTAAGTGTGAATTTTGTAGTTCTTATAAATTGTGTATATGATATAGAAATAGCTTAATAAACATTTCGGTTGTTTGTGTCATCCAATGTATTTGCAATAATTTTGAAAATTGTTTCGTGTAAACCAGTTGCTACATGTCCCCTATCGGCCATTTATGTATCGGAACTATTCCATGTCGTACATTGTACATACAATGTAATGTGCATATCATATTCCTGTTTTACAGGAATATGATCTTTTGTTCCTTCACTCATTAAAGCGAGATTTGACAGGATAGTTGCGTTAAAAGTCTTTTTTTTACTAGGACATTCTAGATAACGTTTCAAAATCAAAAAAACAC
>JABASC010001618.1:0-22054 GCA_019776185.1 Plutomurus gul | reverse complement strand
ATGCTGTAATAATAATAACTAGTTACCTATGTATGTACAATAGTATTTTGATGAAGATTATCCGCTGCTGTTGACTGATGTATGTATGTATAAGTATGTATCCTTCTTAAGTAAAAACTAATTCACCTTTTTCCATCCATCCTCCAGTAAATTCTATGTTCACCATAAAAGTAACCTTATATATTGCTTGGCAAATGTAGGGCTCGTTTATCATCACCTTCACAACGTCAGCTTCCAACGTTTCGACAGTCCGGGAATAATAATTTTCTTGTAAGTACGTTGCAAGCTGATTTTTTGTATTTGGCACTCGTACAAATACTCCTAGGTAAAAAGGGAGCTAGTAACCGTGTACACAGGTGCACTTGCATTCCCATACATAAAAGTTTACATGGTTACTCTCATCCTCTCAGTCTAGATGCAGCACGCATTAAAATTAGTATGATCTCAATTGAAGGAAAGCATTTCCACAAAGACACAGGTAGTAGTAAATACCAACTGATTATTGGCACTAACTAATGGACAAGAATTTCCCTAACAAAATATTTGGACATTGTACTCGTATCTCTCAACGATTGTAAAACATGGATAGATTACCTATGTAAATAGCAGTGAAGGTAATTTGAAGACTTGAACTAAAAAATTCCCTGTGCTGTTCTGCTCGTATGTCGTATACATTTCTGTGAACAACGATACGATGCTCAAACTGGGCCTATTATAGTTAAGAAAACATACTAGACTTAGACTACTAATACTCTCCAAAGGATGGGACTGCATTGACTTGACTCTCTCCAACCGACCGACAACATCAAACACAACCCTGACTTGGATATTTGTCTTTATCTCCGCCGGTCGTTTGCCGACTAGAATTACCATTTATCTCAATACTTACTTTACTATAATAGCTACATAAGTAGACACTGACATGACACAATCCATTGTAGTATTTACTTTGCATGGTCACATACACAGGTCAAGATCAATTTCATTACATAAGAAAATCCTCAAATAATTAGCTGTACTACATACATACAGTATTATAAGCAGTATAACTTGCATGCTGTACTGGTCTGGTATGTGCATTCACTTAATTCACTATGAACTGCCAAGTCAATTGGTAGGCTACATAGAATATAGTTTTAAGGTACTTATCTTCATTGTATGTATGTATACATCAGGGATTTCCCTGTTCTTACAAAACAATGGGACAAGTAACTTAACTGGCAACAACAGAGAGATACTTACTTATGAGAGGCATTTCATTTTGTGTGCACTGTGAACAAACAATTCGGTAAGTTTACTCTACATGTGTAATAAGGCAGAACGTACGTCTCACGTCTTGAAGGCAGAACAAATACATCTTCACTTAAATCCAATAACTCGTTTCTGTTGTGAATACTACAGCAGTTGCGTTGAGTCGAATCATTTTTTATCGGTGGTGCCTTTTTTGCCCCATCAATTTCGTTCAAGTTGAGCGTGTCACACTGCTGCTGCCTGCCCGTTCATTTTGTAGACTCGCCTTCACTTGAATTAGATTGGATGTTGAACATCTTTTACTGTTCCTTTTGTCGACATTCTCCCTATATTCCTTCTATCTGCATATTTACATTTGTTTTATCATGCTGCTTGCTGTAGCCATTATTGTCTTTTAGTTACTTTGTGGAGGAATGGGTTAACTACTAGAAAGAGCATGTTGAAGGGACGAAAGAACTTGTGCTAGTTAGTGCTTTACGAGGGCGGTGTGTGTTGCAGAATGGCTTGAATGTAGCAGAACACAATACGGGAGCAAAGGAAAAGCACTAAAGCTCGTTTGCATTTTTGGCATAAATTAAACTGCATTCTACTTCTCCATTCGAGAGAATAAATTGAGCCCGAAATATGTTTTGATAGGGATCTTGAAACTTGTTGACAGATTTGTTTTGTGTCTTGTATACTGTAAAGTCTATCTCTCCGCTCGTAAGATAAAGGGAAAAGGAAGATGGATTCATCAGCCGAGTAACATGAGCATACTGATAGGGAGCAATAAATTTTTAACCGTACCTGTTTTAACGTCCCAACTTCCACCCTACACTCCAAATCTTGTTTCACATAACTGTTTGCTTTGCCACCGTCCTCGGTGCACACCACCGAAACCTTTGTATTCTAAGTATGAATTGAAAATGCATTATTAGCTACTACTAAATACATGGAGACTTTGTTTCTTGGGAAAATGCACACTTACTAGTTGCACGTATTTCTAGAGTGCCAACTTATTGTAAGTAAAGAGAAATGTGTGCTCTGGAAAAGATAGCGTTGTGTGCATTCACAAAGATAAATAGTGACTACAAGTGCCATGTCATAAAATTTAGGAATGCAAGCCTCTGGAATGTTACTGGGTGCAATTTAATCAGAATAAATGGCGGACCAAGAATCTCTACTTTAAGATTGCAAATTCGTTGCAGCTTGCCAGATTAGCTACAGTATACCCTTTTTTTGACACTTGACACTCTTCGTACTTTGTAGCTTAAGCAGCCACAGTTGCTCACTTGTAGCATTCCTCTGTGGCCACTGGGTTATCTTCTCCACATGCACCTGTGGGCCTTGAGCATTCCAGTCAATTTGCAAGCTAACCAAGGTGCAGTATCCCCTACCTGAGTCTTTATAAAATTAACCACATTGAATTTTTTTAACAGTATCCACGACTCGTTGTTGTAATATTAACATACACATTTTCAACATCTGCTTCAAGCAATTTTTATTTTCAAACAAAACTTGTGTGAAGATATGCAATTTCAAATTAATGCACCATTTCAGTTTCTGACACATCTTTGGGTTATCTTTGCATTCTATCGTCTCAAATTCTACATTTAGTTGTAAAGGCCTAACTGAGTTAAACAGAGACTTGATTAAGTAGGTAATTTTACATACTTATATGTGATAACACAACTATAAAAAATAAATTGAGCATTTTAAAGTCAATTGATTAAAAGTGCAAAAGTGTATGAAACCAATAGAACTATTTATAAGCAGATGAAATTTACAAACTGGTGTCTGGATTTTCAGGATATCATCTTTTCGCTTCAAAAAATTATGAACGATATAGCAAATTACTTAATACTAATTGCCATTAAGCACCTGAGTAGAATAATTGACGATGAATTCTACTTTATTAGTGCTATCAAGTAACCTGCCTCTTCAATGGCATTAAGACAATCACTCAAAAGTCTCTCAAAGTGTCGATAAGAATCTGAAGCGTTGTTGACAGATTTTTACCCATGGGAAGGGATTCATCAGAAAATGAGGCTTCCCTTTTGACTTGCACAGAGAAGTGACCGAAAGCCTCTGCTGTAGAGATTGAGCATAGGACAACGTAAATTAAATTTCTAAATCACCGCCGCGATAAGAGAGCGACAGGTCAGAAACAAAAAGGAAATGCCTATAACATTAAGTAGTACCCAGCACGAATATATCAGTATCATTTGGGTATATCGAGAACACAGGGTTCATCCCGTTTAATGAGAGTTGAAAAATTGAAATGTAAAAATATCTGTATATAAAATACAAAATTTTCCTCTTATTCCCATTATTCCCGTACACCTGGCGTCATTTCCCACTGGTATTTCCCACCTGTGAAATTTCCCCTCTAAACCTCGGTTTATGAAGTACTCTTCCTTTCACTTGCGATTGCTTACCTTATAAACACAATGCGGTAGATAGTTGGCTGGCTTCAACTGAGCTTGATCCGAAGGACGGCACAATAATACCTACTTGAATACCTTTGTATTTATTTACAATGCTGAAAGTATAGTTAAGAATGAATACATATTCATAGGTATATGTCCGCAAATGGTGGACCTATAGTTACTAACAATACATGAAGGAACACTGGAAACGAAACATCTCAGGACAAAGAATGAAGTGAAGTCAGTGAGATAGTTTGTGTTGATTGATGGAGCATATAGAGTCAGATGAACATAGTGCATATCCTCGCTGCATGTGCTACACGAGTTCTTACACCATCATATAGGAAATACAAGCTAGATACTTTTCCCATACATTCATTGTATGGGTACATCTCCAGAATGAACAAGAAGACAAGACAAAACATACTTTTATTACAACGGTTCCATCTTATCTGCAAAGAAGAGCATGGAGACCATGATGAGAATAAGACAAGACAGGGGGAAGTATGCTTACTACAGAAATATGTAGCAATAGATATCACGTTCATATAGCCGTGCATGCAGCTATTTCCTCTTTACGAGCCGGAGATCGTCATAGTGCATAATTGTAGACATATATACTGGTGTATGTGTGTATACTGGTGTACTGATGGAGCCTTGACAAGTCAAGTCAACGGTAATAAGATGCGTCGCACATGTGTGTCGTTCCCGAGAAGAAGAAGGAGACGACTTTTGCTCTTTTGCCACCCACATTGGAGCTGTGCACATCATTTGGAGTCATAGTTAGCTTGCACTTGTGTATGAAATTCTTCAAATGTATGTACTTTTCCTTTACACCCTGCACTATTAAGTGTCTCCACTGATCTGTGCGTATAACATGACACATTTTAATGCGATTGTGATACATGAAAGTCTTGTTCTTGTTGTGAGATACCTTTGTCGTCTTGTCAGTGCAGAGACTCGTGTTTTTTGTCGTGACGATCAGCTCGCTTGTGTCTGTGTGCTGTGTGTCTTGCACTCGAAGAAAGGAAGGAAGGAAAGCTGAGGCTGTAGTGAAATGTGAAATGAATCTGAACTCGCAGTCAAAGGGTCACTGAGCAGTGCGATGACAAGCGACAGGATGTTCTAATCATTTGATACTCACTCTTTTACTCACTAACTCTCTTACGATCGCAAATACACTCTCAAGTATTGTGCATGCTCGCTTTCCATCCATCCACACTTTTTGCAACGTTGAGAGAGAGTCACCCTTACGTACACACTGATAATAACTCTCAGTCTGTTTCTCAGCAAGGCTCTGTCATTTATTCAGTCGACAACATTTTAACCAGCTACGCATGCAGAAAACCGAACATGTTCCGTATGAATGGTATGACAGCCTTTCATTCCACTGCTACATTCTTTCACAAGAGACAAGGAAAACTTTTACTTCTACTTTGTAACACTTTTACTTCGAATGATTAGATGTATGCAGATGTTTTAAGCTGTTCCTTGTTAATCAGTGCTGCAAAACCATAATTTTTTCATTGGGTGCACCCAATAATATATTGCGCAAAATTATTTTTGAAAACCGCAACTGCAGTTTTGCCTGATTTCTTGATTTAGTTAAATTATACTAGTAAATTGCAGTCTAAAATACTGAAATCTGTAGGATTTCTGCTGGTCAAACCGTCTAAGGGAATTTAAAACTGTACACCTTACACTATTATATTACAATAAACTATTATTAACTTTATAAATGTTAGTAGGTATTTTGCATATGCGTTTCTAACAATATTTCTGAAATCATTTCTGATTCGAACCTGTCGCGATTGTCAGATTCATTGTACCATTTGGAAATCAAATGCGTATATTTGCATGAAATTGGTCATAACTTTTCTTTCTTGAATTTTCTGATTTTTTAGCCTTATAGATTGGATGGGGTTTGGATCTATATATAGAGGAGGTGACTAGTGTAATTTTGGAATATAATACCATCAAACACCAAGGGTTATAAAATTTCATCTCGAAAATAAAGTAAACATTTTCGGAATTCTGGAAGTTTATCTTAAAATCGGTAAGACTCCGACTTCTACTTAATTCTCACACAAATAATGAATGCAGATAGATTCTAGCGGTTTACCAGATTTGACCCGACTAAATGATTTCCACCTGAGCAAGAGTAGTAGTGCTTCGGTTTGGATCTCATTCATCCTTTTCTCTTCCCAGAGAGAGAAAACGAGTGAGGGTGAGTGGGGTACCGTAGACAGTATTGTTAGTAGTAACCCGTATCTTGTATCTTATAATGTATCGTGGCTGCGTTCTCTTATTTCATTACATTTATTCTTTCTGTTTTGTTTTCTCAAGAAACTCAAAGTTGTCAAGATCTCTGTATGTGGCACGGTCCGGGGTACACATACCTACAACAAACAATACATGTAAAAGGATAGTATAGTCGCAAGTGAGCTACTAATATCTTCTTGTGTATTACATACAATGCGCTCGCAAGCATAGTCCACTCCACTTTGTTGCATAAATAGTAAACTCTTAAGCACAGAACAGGTTCACTTACTACGAACATACTGCATTGACCGAGAAGAGTAACTAATATATCTACAAAATACTTTTAACGCACCTTTGTATTTGTAGAAGTGTACTACTGCTGATAGCATATCAGAACATTTTTCATTCTTCTATGTATGTATTACGTATGCTCTCCCATACTACCTGTTATTCCTCTTTGGGCCAGGTACACAGTATAAAATCTCAAAAACATATTTTCACTACTACAGAAGTTACAGAGACAAACTTTGTTGTGTTTCCACACAGCATTCTGTCTAACGATTTTCAACTCCTACAAATATTCTTAGACAGCCAAAGAATGGCTATGACATTTTTCACTTTTCAAATCCCATCATCTATCTTCGCTTAGTGTTGACACATAGAAACTAGTAATTCAATGTCCCAAGAAAGTAACAATAATGCGCCCTCCATACAAATGTATAATGTTATCCATGTACTCAACGAGAATTTATCAACTGTATAATTGACATTTTAAAGAGAGAGACTAAATTGCAAGAACTGTCTACAATTTAAATGCAACTTTACGTAAAAGTATGTATTTAGGATAGGCCACAGTCATTCTCTCGTGTTTCTACATAAATTATATTCATTTCAATGTGGTTCATCGTTAAAAATTATGTTACCATCTTATTACTAGTGAAGGATTTTCACACCTGCCTTGATGACTAGTTCAAGTGTATACTGGGGTCTGCATTGAAACATACAGATTTAAATACATCCAGAAGAATTATTCGTTTTATTGCCAGCAGCGAAATGAAGAGCCCATTAGATATGACATCCTTCTGTTGAGGAACAGAAGAGAGCGGAGATTTAACTATCATAAGTGAGGATTGACGAGCTACAAACATTCCTAATTCTAGAGAAAGGAAACATTCAACGCTTTGACAGATAATTGAAGTCGGTTCAAGTTCAACGTATTAACATTTCTATAAGTACAGGGAAACTCAGCAGTTGCCTGTAGCTCCGTAGCACACATATAGAGTCTCTCCTTGTAGCACAGTGAGCAAACTATAATAAACACAAGTAAAAGTATTCATATGAGAGAATCTTTGTTTGTATATATTTGTGTATTGGCAGTGAAACATTGAGCACTGCATTCTTGCCAACATATTACTGGCTATTTAGTTGCTTGTCGTGTTTGCTAGCAGCCCATAAAGAAGAATCAAGTTTCTCTACGTAAAACGCTCACTCGCACATTCATTGCTTACTATTAGAATTCTGTATTGTTTGTAAGGTTCTATATATTTATTTGCTTCACTTGTTTTATGGAACGCGACTGTGAGTACTGTATAGTGCAAGAGAGCAGCTTGTATAGTAGAGTCCGAAGCATTTTCATAATATGGTAATCCAGAGAACGAAATGTAAAGTGGGGAGATAACTCGAGAATTCACATGCACATTCAACGAAACCTGAACTGACTGATTGCTGGCTGAAAGGATTCTCATTGACTCTCGGCAAACACCAACGCTTGCAACTAGTAACACCATACCACCACACACTAAGACTGAGAGACAGACAGTATACAGGGAGAAAGAGACTTTGACTGCCTGCTGCAAGTTCAACATTCAAGTGTAAGTATGTATGTATAATAATAATAAGTAGTGTAAAAGGTTGGGTGCCTATCCCTTGTATTTGTTCTTAATCATAATCATAAAGCAAGTCAGCACAAAGTAATTTCAAAAGAATTTCCATTAATAATATCACACTTTTTGGAATGCCTACATAATGTTGACTCATGTAAAACAATAAATAATCAAGTCTACATAACTATTACACTTATTAACTTGTTAATGTGGAACTTTTAAGTATCTAATGCTTTCTTCTTCCATAAATGTATGTAGGTACTACATTGCCTTACTGTTTATCCCTATCAAGATGAGATGAAGAGTTGAATATGCAAACAGTAAAATTAAGTAGCCTCGTCTGGTCATTTATTCATTTTCATTCATATTGTGATGAGCACATAATAACTAATATGCAGTATGGTCTACTTACTTATTAGCTTTACGACTATGCGTACTATTTACTACTTAAGAAATACTCACAGCAACAGCAGCACAGCAGATCAAAACTTGCGAAGAAGCTTGCAACTGGTTTTGGCTTAGGCTCAACTTCACTCACTCACTCACTCAGACTCACTTGCTCTCACAGTGACTTGAGTTGAGTCTGAGGAGAACTTGAGCCATCCATCTCTATAGAGAAATGAAGGAGACGGTGAGCCTACTGCTTCTTCATGCAACTTATCTAATCGAATGGACAAACTTGAGTACAATATGATAGGAATTATGATCCTTCATCACGTTAAACAGGCAAATACAGCTTATTAACATCATGTAATTCTCGCCTTAAGATTTCCTCAACTTTGTATCTTTTGGGTAAATATATTGTAATTTTTCTCCATACATGCTGTTGGACTTGCTAATCAGCTCGGTAAACATTGCTGTCTCTATCCGTCTCTACGTAAGTACCATGAACATTTAATTTGATTTCTTACATTGAATTGCTACCAGCTAAAAACTAAAACTCTCGCTTAACACTCTCAAGCCAGTAAACAAATCTTCTTGCAAAAGATGCACAGAGACGTCCTGCCAAAGGTTACTTTACAACGTACAGCTTCTCTTATTTTATGATCACTTCTGCTAACTAAAGTGGATGGTAATAGCTGCGTTTAATAAATGGAGAAATTTAACAACTTTGATTTACTTGCAATTAGCAATAGTCTCTGACGTTTCTAGTGCATCTTATATGTACAAAGGCACTATTTATTGTTGTATACTTTTCTTACAATTTTTTCCTTTCCAGTTACACATACAATTTGTGAGACACAATGACACAGTGAAAAAAGAATGCTAATATTTGATGGACGGATATGACAGAGGCGATCTGAACAAGAAAAAAGTACTACGCAGCACTTCAAGTACCTAATTAGTAAATGTGGAAAAATTGAATGCAAATGCAATTTTAGCTGTCTATTGTGCAGCAGAGTATCGTGAGTGTGATAAATTGAAATAAAGAAACGTTATAGTGTGATCGAGTGGCAAATACATACAAAGTGACTTGTACATATACAAAGCATGGAGAGAGCTTTGCACGATCACTTGAGAGCAGTCAACAACTGGCCACAAGTTACATATAAAGATATTCTATAGTAATACTAATAGATTGTGTAAACGTGTAGGTCTATTTGTTCACCTCTGCCAGAAATTTTCCACCTGTGCCGTAGAATGTAAAGGTAGTGGATTCTGATTGCAAAGAATTGGCTGAAGCATCAATCAATCATTCCATTATACGATTATTATGCATTATCAACGTAGCTATTATTGATTGGAGTAAAGCTGTGTGCTGCTGCTGTGTGTTACTCTGCTGCCTGTGGTCTCATGTTGATTCAAAACATTTCTGACAATCTTCATTCACCAGATCATTGCGATTGTATTAGTTAGCTACTCAGCAAGATAAGTACACAGAACATAGTTTAGGGAAAATCACAGGTCGTACAACAGTTTCGTGCACTGACAATCTTTCAGTATTATTGAGTGCTGGGGAGAGACCTTATATACTTATATACTAAAGAAATCTGTTGAAGAGATTTATTTGTTTGTTTGTACGTACATTTTGCATTATGTACGCATATATAGTATTCTCATGTAATGTACATATACAAACCTGTGGCTGTTGGGACGTGGACACACTTATGCATATCATTACCAATGAAACATGGATAAATAAATAAATAGCTTAGAGAGTTTTTTCACAGTTACCATTCCACATGGTAGCAATAGGTGTCCACGAAAATGGATATGTTAGTTATTACATTTGTGCTTACCACTCGGAATATATGTCCGAGGCAGAATATTAAATCAGTACGACAAGTGAGTAAAAGGCAAGAGGCACTCCTCTAGAACTCCGGTTGAACACTGAATAAAAAAGTAGCAGCAATGAGATGTTGATATACACAGAAGACAAGTTAAGTTAGGCGAAGGCAGCAATCGAATGATCGACCGAGCAGCACATACCACTTTTAATAACACACAGAACAGTACGGTCTTCCTTGGGATACTTTAGCTTCATTTTTCAGCCTATTCTCTTGCAACAAATTCCTTCCGAATTGACTCCCGACGGGGGGCCCTCAAATATTCACTACTGCCATTCCCATTTTAAGCCAGCCACCACCACAGCATACTTTCGAGAGAACCCTTCGTACTCTATACAGTATGTAGCTACTTTTCTATAATGTATTCCAAGCAATCGGCTTGGGTGATGTGCAAGTGATGGCATGTCATGGAATTGCAGTTTGTCTACAGGACTGCACCACACAATCTCATAGCTCTCCTTTATAATAATATTAGAGACTCTCTCTCTCTACAATCTACTCACTGGCCTGGACTTGTGATTTGTGTGTGTCAAACTATGTGACTGCAGAATACACTGACAATAGATATAGCTGGTCGAGTCAACCGTCTCGTTTGGGAATAAAACATATCGTCTTTACTAAACACCAGCTCATTGTGGTCTTGGCTGCGTACGAATTACAGCACAGCACTATGAATAAAAAGGTAAATGCTCCCTAATCCTACTACATACATTATACATATTGCCATCGCCAGCAGAAAGACTCACATCATCAGATCAAACCTGAAGACATATCATTCAGAGAAAATTCTTTAAATCTCTAAGGTGGCAAAAGCTTGCCATCAACAGGACACGTGTATATGTTCTTGACTACTTCTGCCAGTGACGAGTTTTGAGTTTATGGCCTGCAATGACATAAATTATGCAATAAGGTTGACAAGTGCAATTGTACGATTTTTTCCTGAAGTGTAGTAGACATTTGTCTTAAATCATTGTTAACGCTTGGAGTTGGTCAGAACGATACATCTGTTGTTGTTGTTGTTCTGCATAGGTAGCGAAATTCAGTCGGCCACGTAGTTATTATTATTATTGTCATTCCTTCTCTATAGCTGGCTTTCTTCACAAATGACTCGTTTTGTGGCCAGATATTTATGTAGATAAGTATTTAGAAATGTAGAAGCCTATATTATATTCTTATACAACTTTACTTTGAATGTACATTATGCACCATGAACTTTATAGGTGCATACTTTTGCCGTACAGCAGGTAGCAGCGGTATGGTTACTGGTACTTGGAAACATTTGGCATCTTTGAGCAGCTTACATAATGTGACTGTTGACTGTGAGCACAAACAAAGTCCACTTGATAATTTAATGGAATAGATTGAGTTTCATTGAGAATTCACGACAGCATATTCTCATTCATTAAATAACAAGGTAGCTGCAGAGCTTTCATTCTTCTAATCTCTCAAATGCCTTGCAATCTCAATTCATTCAACTCACTATTTAGACACTATAAACGTTGTGAACTTTTTCTTTCACATGCAAATATTATTTCTACTGAGTAAGTACGACTAGTTTTACACAATAATGTGATACTCGATTCCAGCATCCAGAAATCCTGTAGAGTCACTAAAACCAAAAACACTATATACACTTGACTCACTAGGAAAGGGTTATGTAAATATCTACTGCGTGCCATCAAGAATCTTGCCTACTGTAGTTGGAAGTCGTAAAGTAATAAAGATCGCATCAGATTCTCTGCATTCTTAAGTACACTGTTAATTTTGCCAATGAAGCCACATGGAAATCTACATTACTACTTACTATGTGAAATCATGTAAATTGAATATTCATGTAAAGTTATCTTCAGACGATGTTGACTCCTCTGCACACAGCACACACGAACAGATGACATGAGGGAAGTAATTTGCAAGATTAGGCGAAACAGACAATTCTAGAAAGTCCTTCCATGCTCTGTGAAATGTGAAATATTGTAGATTTATTGTGTGAGTGCTCAACAATTACAGATTATACTCTCAGATGTGTAAAAAGCTAAATTGATGAATATCTGAACATACATGAATACTACAAATCAGATTAATACTTAATATTGAAGGTAATAAGCCACGTCATCGTTCACAGATCCAGCTTGCTGATTATTGCACAATATGAAATGCTTCAAGTCTGCAACTAATTCTGTCGACTGATGTAAATTCATAAATTTTCAACCTTCACAACACGATGACAGGTTTGCACGCAGATACTAGAGTCTGAATTTATATCTACAGATAATAAAAAATTAATCTCTCTTGTATATCTTTAATGTAGGTACTAATACTATACTAACTCTAGCAATGCTTCAATGCTTCGTATATGTACATATCATGCCATATAACCTTTGCATATTCAGTTAAATTCTCGCTGACGATTGCAAACGCATTACAAAGTGCACAATTTTAAACTTAACCCTTATTATTATTAATGTGACGATAGCGAGAACAAAAGTTTTTCTTACAAATGTTCACAGTTTCAAACCAAGGACAAGTAAATAAAGTCACATTGATTTTCCTATTACATACCACACATCTACTACAGATGCTGCTTAAACAGTGGAATGTTAAAAACTTATTTGTCATGGTTGCTGTAGTTGTACAATGTGCGTTCTCCCTGTAAAAGACCTTTGTACACAGTACGTAAAATTACACGTTCGCACAATGCGCACTGTATGAGAAGTTGGATGCCAGAAATAGTTGTAGTGACATTGGCGCGTGACATGGTGGCCAATCATGACATGATTGACCCAACCCAGTGGAAGGTAAACCAACAGTCCAGAACACGAAATCTGTTCTACAACATCGTAGGCACAATCCATCTCATCTGATCTTCCTTCTTTGCATTATTTTAGACACACGAGAGTCTGGTCCACACAGTCACTTCATATTAGAATACATTCTCATCTAGTCATCTCCTCATCCTCCGGATAGTTTTTTCTGTACATTTATTTTTTTCATATACCTTCACACAGCAGTAAGAAGACTGACTACTCTCTGACTCCACAATATATAGACTTGCTGCCATCACCAGCATTTTTTATATATCTCAAGTACTTATGCATTATTATTACTATGTTGTGCAGTATTGTATCATTGTTATACCAGTTTTACAATGCGATTCCATCACTCATCCATCCGTCTGATTGTAAGTAGGTAGTATTTTTGTATATATGGTACATATATATCCATGTGAGTACGAGAAGGGCTAACAAATTCAGGAGGTAGGGTTCGAGCACACGAACGACAGAAAATAAAATGAAACGGGGAAGACGGCTGCTGCTGAGATGAACAAGAATTCATGCAACTTGACTCAGCACTCGCAGTTAGACAGTTAGCCAGTTTTGATACAAGCTGGCCTCTACTAGTTAGTGTGTCTTACTTGAGACACACAGCACTTATTTTAATAATGTTCATGTTTAAAAACGAAATACTTCATACATAGGTAGGTACATATACTAATAGGTACATGTTCAGTTAAAATATGTACAGATGTAGTACCTACTAACAATCTGTGTGTGTGTGTGTGTGTGGAAACACTGAAAACCCCAGCTATCCGTCCATCCATCCGTCTGTACGTTCAGAAACGACAAGAGACTGTCTTCATGTCCATTTTCATTTCGTTCATGTGGTTTGCTTACCTAAATTGTATGTACACACAACAACACATCACAACCATTTACAAAAAGATCACATGTGGAATGATACAACTTCAACATACCTTTGTATGTAGGTATTGTAATGCAATATGGATATTTTTACATTTCTTTCTGAAAATTCTCACATTTGACTCCATGAAAAGATTCCGTTTGTAAGGACTCCCTCTCCTTTTTGAGTGACACACTGATGTTGTGATGTGCTGCGATGTGATGTGACGAGAAAAGTTTTCCACACGCTTGCCACTCTCAGACTGAAACGCATGAAATAGTGACAGATATCATTTTAAAAATATGCCGCTGCAACGAATGAAATGAAATTAAATTGGTTACTACCATACAGTACATAAAAAATGTGTGAATACATTAGCATTTCTTGGTGCTACTGACTATAATACTTTTTCATTTCCAGGTGAATAGATGCAGGAACTGGATAACTAAGGCTCTTGCTTGAGTAAATGTCAAGTTACACGTTTGTAGACTGTTATACAAAATTAATTTAATGTTTTCAGAAAGAGAAACACATGATATCTCTTTGAATATATATTTTTATGTTTACTTGACAGTTGAGACTTGAGATAGGATTTTAACAACTAAGTAGCTGCCCATATACAATCAATCCAACCTCACTCCCCAAAATATACCTACAGAAAATCTTACATTTAAATTGCTCCTCTTTTTAATTTTCATAGGCAGTGCACTTAAATATAACTTGGTCGTTAAATAAATAAATATGTGTTGGTCTTACAAGAGGTAAGCATGCTTTACTGATCATCGTACTTTCACCTTCACGTTTGCGCACGTGACCTCTTCTTGGTTTGTGAGATTGTCGCGCACATCAGTCGTGGATGAGGTAGGTGTTAAATGGTAAAAATAAATTCGTCAGCACACCAATTACTTACAAATTTTCTCACTTCTCAAATACTTAATGGCTACACAAACATGAACAACCATGAAACTACTAGCTTGCTGTACAAAAGTGATTATCATACAGATTACACTAAAGAGTACACTGTGCTTTATAAATGCTTACTTTGAGCTATTCAAAAATGGTTGGAGATGAGCAATCATGACAGTGGTGACTTGCATTGTCCTCAAGTTCTCGTCTCATGCTGTTCAGCTGACGATGCGAAAGGAAACGTGTGCGACCCGACATGACACCAAAAATTCGTGTACAACCAAGTGTCAACTGCATGATTGCTGATTCAATTGTCTCTTTTCACTATGCACGTAACATCTCTTTTTACTACTTGCGCATAGTAAAGCACAACTCTCCGCCACTTATTGTACTTTATACAAATCCACTGCAAGAGCCCTAGATATGTACCTGCACACTAAAAATAACGTGTACGTGCTATACATGTAGAGTTGTACCCACCGAAAGATACATTCGGATTTATATCAAGCAAACGTGAACTAATGCAACCTTTAGCACAGGACAAGTGAAGATGTAGATGATAGGAGCTACAGTAAAGCCGTAAAATGATGGTGTTCGTATCTTGCAACAGAGCAAGATAGGAAAAGCGGTATTATGTTTACCATTACCTACTTATCTTCAGTGATAAGTAGTAGTAAACCACTCTAAAAGTCAATTGAACATTGAGACAGACAGAGAGAGAAGGCGAGAGAGAAGGTAGAGAATAACTCGAGTGAAAAAATAGCCAAAGATGAAATGGAAAATGATGATGGTGAGGAGAGATAAGGAAATTTCTAAGGTGGAAGAAGCGTAGTGCCTTATTGTTGACTTAATCGACGTGGGATGAACGCTTACTTGATTTTAACAATTGAATTCAATTGAGTGACTTCAATTGGGTTGGATGTTGTATTGGAAACGACATGCGGACACAAGAAGAGGGGTAACTCACATTGCTTGCTTTCTCAGTCAGGTGTATTATTTTTAATACCTACTATATCTGTTACTCTGTATATAAGCATAAGTATAGAGTATTGTGGTCGTACTACTGGTAATGTGATGGAGTAGCTTAACTGATGAACCTTCAGTGAAGAAGAGAGCTCTAGCGAGAGAGTTTAAGAGAGTTTATCTCTATCAGCTCAGACAGGATGACGATGACGAAACATCTAGACACTGAATGAATCTTGAGTGGAAACCCCGGGCATCTTGTGATTCACATTAGGATTGTAACACCTCACCGCGGGAGGACAGCGAAGCCAACCTCTCCTTTATCACCAGCAACATTTCTTCACTGTATCAAACATACTCAATCCCCACATTCATCCCACTTTGTCATTCAAATTATATAGATATGCCTTCTGCTTTCAATATATTTCTATAAGGGAAAGTGTATATAAAAATTGTGTGCTATATGCTTGTTCCTTGTGATATATTTGTCCTGTACGAGTAACACACTGAAAATGCTGTAACAATAGGCAGAATCTCTCTATTGGAAAATTCCTGAGCATTAATTCTCATATATTTGATGAAATTCTGGAATCTTTGCTACACAATAGTTCATTACCGGGTTGAAAGAAATGGAACTGACAAAATTAATGCAGTAAATGGTCAACAGTCAGCCATTAGAGTTGATTTGAAAGAAAATCCATTAGACGGCAATATAAGTGTCCAACTGAAAGGCAGTGACGAGAGAGAGAGACGGAGAAGGGGAAAGGATTGTATACCATTACAATTCTGGTCTTAATGGACTTGAGTTTGACAATGGTTAACTACTCGACTGGTCTTTGTAGGAAGAAGCTTGATGGCTAATCTTCGAATGTAAGTAAGTTAGAAGGGAAGATGAGAGAGGAAGAGTAAAAGAAAGGATGTGCAATAACATGCTAACGACGAAGAACAACACATTGACTTTGGCACTTGACGTGTGGCCTATCATCGAACACATCAAAAATTTCGGGAGTATAAAGACATTCCAATGTTTGCAGTTGAGAGAGACCACCGTCGTGGATGAAGAAGCTGCCAACTAAACTTACAACAGCTACAAGCCAATGTAATAAGCTGAACGACTGAAAAAAGATACGTATCGCCTTTGAAAATCAATAAGCAAGATGCTATACAGCTACTTAAATGTACGAGTGTCTCTCCTCTCCCTGTCTATGTATGTTTGTATCGGCAAGAGTTTTGTTATCTGATTTCAATTCTCCTCTTCCTTCCTTTGAAATGATTTTTTTCTGTACACGGATAACACAATACCACTTCTGGTGCTAAAGGGATGCCCACTCCTTGAGCTACTTTCTTTTGAAATTTTTATTGTTTTAATGGCCTCTTCAAAGTATTACAAGTGCGTCATCTAAAAAATAAACTAAATTTAAAAAATTAATGTATGTATGTAATATATTACAGATCCAGTATTATAACGGACGCTGCAAGTGATCTAACAAAATTATTGAAGTTGACATTCGTCAATCCCCGATTTTTTAATCTTTAAAATAATGAAAATTTTATTATGCAATAGGTAAATAGAAATGTATTTCCCGAAATGTTTCCATTATATATTATTTTACCCATATTTTATATTACTGTTGTGGTGTCAATTCACTCATATGAACCATGTAAGAGAATTTTACATAAATCTCAATCATTTATAGGTAATATATACAAACCCCTTCACTCATGCCAAACAAAGCCATTATTGATTACTTTTATAACAGCAGGATAGACATTCTCTACAAACTTCATATGTTGCAGCAAATGATGAATATCATATAGAAAGGATAAGGATCTATTATTAAATCAAAATTCAAAGATTGTTCCGCTGGCACAAGATACGCGTACGCACCTTGTGCTGAAGCGTAAACGTTTTCTAAGAATGAACATTCTAATATACGAATGCATCTCTCAGTGATGTGATGCAATGCTGAGATGATGAGTCAAAATATTCCTTTCATTGAAAAATATGTGATTGATTTTTTCAACAATGAAAAAATAAATGAAAATAAAACGAATACAACACTAAAATTTACTGGAATAAGTAGAAAATCTGAACCTTTTCATTAATTCGCTTATTGTAATAAACTGTAAAAAATATTGTTAAGTTGGCATTACTTTGTGCATTGTAGACATTTCGACAAATATGTAGACTTATTCATAGCACTCACTCTACGTGCTGTACTTTGTACTCAAACCCACAGACTAAATGTGGGAAATTGTATTGTTACTGCACTAAAGCATAGGAACTGAATGTACGTTTTACAACTTTCACATTGACTGGCTATATCTCCCTCACCAGCAAATCCACCAAAGATTTGGAAATTGCAGGGGAAAGGTAGGATTTCCAGTGGCTGCGGCTGATACATGGGGAAGATTATCTGCGGATGTGTAATAGATCTACATCCTCATCTCACGTCGTGAAGCGAGTTTCTTTCAGGAATCTCCAGAGATTTTGCAAATTCCTTTTCTCCAATTGCTTTGCTTAAAGGACGGGCTTACTCGGCTTACGCGTTATCCTCCTGGAATGAATAGGTAGGTGAAGAGAAAATGTAAAGGGAGATTCCATAGCAGTCCTATGCTACTCCTCCACTGCATTAGACTGCATATTACATATACAGAGTGAGAGAGAGAGAGAAAGAAACAGTTTGCTATCATCTATTCACTTATTTATCTGCACGAATGTATATGTGCAGGCATTACTGAATCCATTTCGGCCAAGTCTTTACATCCTAGTATTCCTTATCCCTTTATATCGAGCGCCACAATGTCTAGATTACCACAAAGCCAATTCTTTCAGCTCAGGAACACCTCAAGGAAATTAAACGAAAGCAAAGAAAACTATTGTTAACCCTTGTAAAATTAGGCACTGGCTACACTCACAATGCATTTATGTAGATATACACTACTATCTCCATGTAATTGTTTAGTCATGTACCTTTATGAAATATACTACACAACCTCTGTATAGAAAACTTGTTTCGAATTCACTCTTATCTTCTCTTGAGCGTATGAATTGGATTTTTTGTGACGAGCATTTTTTGTCACCTTAAGCAACTCAAGTACACTGTGTACTGTGTACTGATAGTAAGTTTGCCTCTATAATTTACAGAGAAGATGCTTGGATCCTACAAAGAGACACTAACATATTGTAGTACATAATAAATACACTTTTCCGAAATTCTTAAGTGTACACGGAGAAATAAACTAGTGATAGTGATAGGATGTAAAACAGGCAAAGTGATGCTGGTTGTGGTTCTGGTTACTTGCTACGATGTGATTCTAATCTTGAACCTGTCATGCAGGCCAAACTGTCTAGCTGAGCTAGACATTGTGGCTCTGCTTACCTGCGGCTTCTTTCCATCCATTTATATTACATGTCTCCATTCTTCCCCCTTGACTATTCAACAACAAAAAACAACAAACCCTGCCCTACAGCCAATCACTATTTTAACGAGATAAAAGAACAAATGTGTACACTAACTAATTGTCATTGTAACGACATGAATGAATACAGTCAAGCCTACGCACTTATCAAAACCAATTACTTAATCCAAATTTCGCGTCCAATTAATTTACAATCTTACACAATGTGTGTTTTGAATTAATAAGCAATCGCATTTAAATAACTGCAACCGGATTTATATTTAGTGAAGCGGTTAAATTTCCTCTTACATCGGAGTAGTGTGGAAACGGAGGACGCGAATGGAAATTCATGAGACTGGCAAGGTTTTTGCCACACATCGCAAAAGATGGCACACCAGACGAGAAATTATATCCAGACTGTTCTCTTTTCCCATTCTTTCAGCGATCCACATAAAAGGTATTATTCTTAGTGACAACTCTTTATTACAACGCTGCGTTGTATTCATTGTAAAACATGTCACCTTTATTGTCATTTGCCAATAAAAATAATGGGCTAAAAAACGGGAGGCTATGAGTATCATTTATTAGCCTCGCAGAAGGAAAAATGATTTTCCTGGAAGCCTTAACTGTTCTATTTGCAATAGTATCGCATTGCGCAGCAATAATAAGTAAGATCGTATTCCGGGATTCCTTTACGGATACATTTATCCTTTAAACTACTATTGCCACAATTTTAAGGCATGTAGATTAAGAAAAGATGGAAAGTATGTGCATTCATACATCTTGTAAGTAGGTGTACGAGGTAGCAAATTCACATAGGAAATGGGGAGCATTACATAGTTACACACGGTGAAGGAGTCAATATAATAAACAAGAAATGTTCATAGGCTTTAGGAAGTAGAAATGGATGGTTTGAGCCAGATAGACAAATGATGTTCCGGATGATGCCAATTAGGTACGGATGGACCAGAAGGGGTGGTTGTTACGATGAAAAATGACAGAAATAAAGTTCCACCGGTGGCCCGGCATCAGTTGCAGCAAATTTGCAATAAAAAAGCCGGCTACATCACATGTACGTATATAACGTACTACGTACACATCATATTTTTCATAGTGAGTCGAAGAACATCTCACATCACATCAGTTACTTTCCCATTACAGTACATATTGTGTTACATTATATTAGTACATACGTATATCTCCTTTTCAGCTTCCGTCTTTCGGATTTACCCTTTTGGCGCATTTAAGGACTGGGGCGGCGAACAATGAAGAGGATGTGTGGATTGGGGACGGGTACTTGTGTTCTCTAGTGTGGGTAATAGTAATAGGCACAAAAGGAATCTTACTACATACAAGTATATTTGTATATACATAGCATGAAACAGACGATTATGTATTCCGTAGTAGTGGAAATAGAATATGGATAGATTCCATTCCCCTCCTCTCTTTTTCTTATAGAAATGTACACGGGATTTTTTCTGTTTCGTTTTCATCTTTCTGTCTCCTCCGTCACAGAGAGAGAGAGAATAGAACGTTCCATAACCATAACCATTATTTCTTCAGTCCATGTGCATTTCATAGCATTGCATTGCACAAGTGTGTATGGCAAATAGTTAAAGTAGCTTTCGAGTCAAATCTCCTGACGGAGGAATAAAGAAGCCAGATCATGTTACACTATAGAAATACCTATGATCAAGAGCGCTATGAGAATGTGCATGCTAATGTACACGGTTGTATAAGCCATGTAAGAGGTAAACTAAAACAGACAACTTTTTTATCGTCATTTTATTCCAGAAAGATAAGGGCTTTGCAAATCTATAAGCACTCAGAATCATATGCCTTTATTACATGACAGGAGAAATATCATGATTAGTCTGACTCGACGTCTGCTTACTAGTTACTCAGCATTAAAATGCGTATCGCTGCTACACCATCAGGGGAATTTTTTATGGAAAAATCGAGACATTTCTCTTCCGATGGCTAATCTCGAGTGTTTAAATACTACAGGACAGGTACGGGCCTACTATTGCATTGCAAAGGTCGACTTTTCTCCTTAAGTAACATAATGCTCATTTTTATACGCTCTGCAGATTTCTCAATATTAAAAAATTTAATCCTTATTCACATTAATATGCAGGACTACCGAATTCTCTCTCATCCTTCCATGCATAATACATCGTACTAACTAATACAGGAATTAGTTTATGTGCAAACCCGAGCAGAGTGCTTTCGGATTTAATTCAGTCGACTCCTTCATTCTTTTCTCTCCCTACGCCACTCTGTTCTATGAGTACGTATGTAACCACTAAATGCTGTCTGTAGTAATCCTCACAAATCTAATCTTGTTGTTCAATATCCCTATTGTGTGGAAGACTGTGTGTTTAGTTTGCCGTTCTCTTTGTCTAGCTGTCTATCTTGTCGTTTAATTTTATGCAAATCTGTTTACAGAATGTTCGCCTCCGCTCTGCTCCTATTGCAGGATTAGTATTACATAGTAATATTTTTATCCCACGATATTCAGATTTTTCTATAAAATTTCATGGACTGATTTAATAAGAAAATTAATTTTGTCCTCAGTCTAGGCTGCACTGCACAGTGAAAGTTTTTTCGTGACTGGAACCAGAATTAAAATGATTATGCATAAAAAAAGTATTAATGTATTTTTCTGCTTGAGCTCTCTTCTTTAAAAAGATTTTCTATCGAGATGCTCTGCATTCTTTTGATTACACCTTTACTCTAAAATCCGCTACTGCAAAATTGTGTTTCGGAATTGTCCGAATAAAATAACAAACAGTCAGCACAGGCTTCTAATAATAACATAGTGTCCCCATCAGAATTTATCAATACAACTTGCCGCAGTGTCTAATAAAATTAAAATTACAGTGCCATTTTTAGCAGTCGCACCATTATTCAGTTCTAATCCCAGATAGCACAGCTACTCCTTGGGAACTCCCCATAAGTTCCTGAACTTCCCATTTCGGAGTTCAGATTTCAAAGTTCCCAGGGTACTCCT
>JABASC010001617.1:0-22059 GCA_019776185.1 Plutomurus gul | reverse complement strand
TCTAGAAACCCGTATTTGCTACTACTTAGTTTCAATTTAGTACAGAGTGGCTCTGATTGCCAATCGGCTCGGTTTGACAGTAAAATCTCCCCCCTTAAACACAATGAAAATAGTTCTCCTAATCTGGGATGGAAACCATCGAAAATCTGGTCAAAACCCGTTTTTGAAGATACATTTACATAAACTGTATTTTAATTACGTTTACTAACTTAATACAACTTGTATATTTATTAAACGGAAGCTTTTCCTTTCCTGTATTTATTTTTATGTCTGCGCAGTTTATGGATGTTCCCTTAATTATAAATGTAAGTGTATATGCAAACGTAGGACAATAAGAATAATAGGTATATTTTGTATGTAGATTTCCTTAATTAACGTGTCCGAGGCTGGCACAAATACAGGTGCAGATACATAATTTAAACAGAAATTAAAGATTTGAAAAAGAGGGTGACACAAATAATGATGAAAACGGTTGTCGTAAAACTGGCACGAATTTTGTAACCATTTCCACAGACTCGTATTGACTTTACTGTTATTGCGGTTTTATTGGAGCCCAATGCCACATTGTGTCCTTCCGATTCCCTTGAAGCCTGTAGACACTCAAGCGTTCCCATGAAGTCCTTTTCTGCGTACAGTCCCCAATTCTTCTTACCCGTGATGGCCCAAGATTTGAATCCTGTATTCGTAGTATTCTCAACAGATGAATTGAACAATTGAGCTTCTCCAGTGTGGTCCGCATTTGGAAAAAGAGTTATTGAATCAGTTTCCAGATTCCCAAAACCGATCCTATCCACTTGTACGAACTTATGAGTAGCCAAGCTTACGCTTCGGCAAACTTTTATATTCCAAATTCTTTCGTTTTCTTTGTCGTCCTTGGTGGCAGGCTTCTTAGTGTCATTGAGAGTCGTTAGGGTAAGTAGGGATTCTTGAACCCTCCACCTACAATTTGAAAAAGTAATTGGTTCCCCTTTTCGTCTGTGTTCTACATGTTTACTGTTGCTTATTTATTAATTCAAAGAATTATTCAATGTTGTCATCAGCAATTGGTATTAGTACTTACGCTCCGGATTCCACCAAAAAGGATGAAGCATCTTTGAACCTGTTCGCCAAATTTGCTATAGATTCTGATAATGTGTAATTGTCTCCGGTACATTTTTCACTTTTGTAGAATGTTATCACTTGATTTATCCCTAAAGATTCTTTTACAGTAAGCAACACCAATAAAATGTTAGCCACAAAATCCAATCGTTTCTTGCAAGAATTTGTCCTCATCTTGAAATGATCCTATGATTTTCTGTGGTCAAGATTCCCTATACAGAATTTATAAATATCAGGCGTTGCACAATAATGGTTCTACAGTGAAGGTGTGAAAAAGAATGATGAAAATTATGGGGTCTTTCCAAGCGCAATTGCACCGTCACAGTCACAAGAGCGTCAAGTCTGCTTCAGTTCAACCTTCAGAAACGGGTAATAATGTCATTCTCTCATAAAAAAATACTAGAGGTGTTCTGCGGCACTCATCCAGTCGATCCAGTAAATGTTTGTCCAGCGGTTGTCCAGATGTGGACGGTGAACATTGTGCCAGTATGGTATTAGCTCTGCAATCGTCGGTCGGTGAATCAATACACATACGAAATATATAAGTGTGTCCTGCATTTAATATTCTTTTCAATTTCTGCGTTGTCTTCATTAGGTTTTGTGTATGTAAGCGGGTTGTGCAAGATGTGGTCATCTACTAGCACAAGGTGACTGGTCTCGTACTTTACACTCTGTCAACCTACTTAACATATATGCAATGTACGTCCACATTATTTCAATTAGACTTAATACATGTAATAAAATAGCGTGTTAGGCCAAGCTTTTGAGCTCCGCTTATACTTGCTAACAACGATGAGTGATTTGCCAGTCTTTGGGGTTACCCATGGTGCACTTGGTACATTCGGGTACTAGAAGAGGTTTATTACCTTTTATAGCTTCACAAATAAGTTAGATGGAAAATATTGAATAAATTCATGGAAGACGATTCAATACAACTGCATTCATTCACCCATGGTTCTTCTAAATACTGGAGTTAAAATATAACACTCTAATAAAAACGTATACATCAAAAATCGATTTTGTTGTTGAAGTGTCATATAATCTTCTTAATGTAAATGTACGACTTTATAGAGGGGGTACATACAATCATTGGAGATGGACATTTGATGTGAATTATTTGTGTGTGGGTGCCCAATAATTTTATCGCCCATCCACTCGACATCATTTCTTCATTCATGAACCAAATACTATTTCAAAATCGCCAACACAATTGTACTGGAAAATTGTGGTCTTCAAAAAACATGTTATTTAATTCATGCTGCAACCTATATTCGTCTTTATATTTTCCTATATTATGTTTGTTTTAGTCTCAATTATAATACAATCATCATTTTCAACTGGGAAATTATAGGTGAGAACTAAATAACTTACCTATATGGATTATTGAGAAAGCATAGAGTGAAAATAAGATGATTGAAAATACATTCCAATCAACATTGTTACTAAACAGCAAGTGTTACAAAACAACAAAATATGAGACAATGATCAACTGTAAATTTGAATGCACCCAGTAGAATTTTAAAGAGTTACATACATACTTGTCACTTTGCCATCAATAAAGACAGGAAAAATCAATAACGTTTTTCTCTACAATAACCTAAATATTCATCGATTACGGATGAGTGTAAACGACAGATGCTTGAAAAAATTCCAATATTGCTAACAGGTAACATTGTGAAGGTGAGGTAGTAGATATCTACGAATGGCGAATACTTATTTACATAGCTGGCTACAATCACTTTATCAACTCTTATTCACACTTACTTAATGATAATATTTTACTGTGGCGTACATTGAAAACTTTACAATAAATGCGAATACATTTGGAGATAATGAGTTAGCTAAGTTGTAACCAGAAATAAAAATAGCTATTTTTGAACTTTGATTAATCAATAATTTATAGATAATACAACTGAGACTTTCACTGCTCTTGTTTTTATATGTAATTCTATAATTCCTACTCGGCCAAATTTTATAATAGTAATGCATGTGATTTGCTACTTTTGGTTGCACCCGACTACTGAACAGGAAAGCTGCAACCTTTTTGTAAAAAATATGATACAACAATTTTAATATTTGTTCACATGAATGTGTTTTATACCCTATAACACACATTTTAATAGTTAAAACTATGTTAACGTTGTTATTGTTAGTTTCATTTGTTTATTCTTAATTGTTACATACAGTAATTGAATATTTTAGAGTTTTAGGTATTTATAAGTGTTTCCACTAATTAAATTGGTTCCAGAAAGGTCTACCATTGAAATACTACATTGAATGTTGTTTTAACTGCAACTGCTGAAGTGATTTTGGAATAATTACGTTTGTTTCAAACTGACCTTGACTTAGCTTATTACCCTGAATAATTTTCGCGGAAGTTCCAGAACTGGAATCATTTTCATTGCGACATGTTGTAGCATCATTAAAAGTCAAGCTTTTAATTTCACGTGGAGTCACTCTCAAGGATCCATTTAATGAAGAACCACCGGAGTCTTTCTTATCAACATTATTCTTGCTGTGAATTTTCTTGTGAATGCGTAGACTGTTGGCTTGCGTAAATGTTTTGTGACATACCATACAGTTGTAGGGTCTTAAAAAAAGCAATCTTATTGTTAAACAAAGTATGTGTATTATTTATCGCCAAGTAAATCTTAACACTTAATTTTAATTTCTACTTACCTTTCACCAGTGTGAATTCGAATGTGAAGGGTCAAATGTTGTTTCACGTTAAAAGTTTTCGGACAGTATTGGCAGGAGTACGGTTTTTCGCCAGTGTGAGTTCGCTCGTGTCTTAAAAGATCCCTTTTCACTAGAAAACTTTTCCCACAGTATGTGCAGCACTCCTTTTTATCACCTGAATGAACTAGGATATGAAAATCAAGGTGATGTTTCATTCGGAATGCTTTTCCGCATTGGTCGCACTTGAATGGACGAAAATTGGAGTGTGTAGCCTTATGAACTCGCAACGAACCAGCCCCTTTAAGAACCTTCCCACATTCGTCACATTGAACAGGAGCACGCTTTTTCCAATTATCTGCTTTCTCCGCCCCTTGCTTTCTTTGGCGTCCTCGTTTGGGTACTTCTGCTAATAGTGCATAATACAAAATTTCATTTATTATTTACATATTAAATTCAATATTTACAATGCAGTTGTTATCTGTATATAAATAAGTGCATCTTACGATCCTCTTCAGGTTTGTCTTCAGGAGTAGAGTCTTTTGAGAGTGACTCTTCCGTCTCAATTCCTCGATTTTCCAACGTCGTTTCTTCCTCGTTGGAATTTTCAGCTGAGAGACATAAATACAACAAGAAAACTACTCATCCATTTTAAACACATTTACGAATTTCTTAAAGAAACTTAAAAACACGAATTTACGTTACTTGGCTTTTGAGAACTCTTTTCCCCCCAAAGTGTTAGAACTGTCGAGTTGTTTCTAGTGGATCGCCTTATTGATGCGGTGGCACAATTGGTTTCAGTTGAACTTGCAACATCTGTTAAGATTTATAAATGAATTCAATCAATATTCAATTAATAATTTTAATCAAATCAGAATTTGAAAAGCACAGTATAAGTACTTACCGGTACCACCGTAAATATTAGAACAAATTTCATCACAACGAGGTCCTGGTTCTTTGTTGACACTTGTTGACACATGAACGATATCGGAATTGACGGTAGAAGTAGATGCAGATTTTACATTTTGTCTGTCAATGAATTTGCCTTTTGCCTTTGCTATCTGCTCAGCATTAGCCAGCAGAGATAGGGATAAAGACAACTCTTCTACATCTTCATAATCGTGAATAGTTTTAAAAATAGCAGATTTTTTGTTTATCAGTTGGACATCTACAAGATGATACATACGAATTCAATTCATTTAATGATAATCAAGTGCAAAGTGTACGATATAGAGATAGAATGAAAATGAAAGCGAAAGAAGCAATAACAAATTGTCTCACTGAAATGCTGGTAAATCCAATTAGTAATTATGTTGACTTCGGAAAGAAGAATTTTTATTTCCCGTCCGAACCCATCCATTCGTCCTCCGTACAATTTCAAAGCTTCTTCCATACGAAATATTCTTTCGGTGATGTTGTTCCCTCTTCTCTGCATTTTTCCGCAATTTATAATTCTTATTTTATGAACTTTTATCAAATGTTGGTATCTCTCACTTGTCTAATTTGCATGTAGGCCCCTTCTTAATTAACTTTTTCTAAAGAAATAAATATTTAGTAGTGGAAATGTAGTCCTAGCTGTATACAATTAACATAACCTTTTGCTTTAAAAAATAGTCTGAACAAATTAAGTAACACATGCGCTTACAGCTGTTTGAGGTGCTCACTAAACTTTTTCAGAACATTGCAGTTAAATCTAGTTCATTCCATCGAGGGCAAAAGGGTTATTTGTTATCATCGATATTTCGTTTGCGAAGTAGTCCAATGTCCAACATAACATAATCCATTCAGGTTGAATGCAAACTCAAGTATGTACAGTAATTTGTTTATGGCTGCTAACACATAGAAGCCATGTGTCCTCTCATTCACAAGGTGTTTTTAAATGTGAAACCTGCACAAAATGTGAGTGATATGGTAGGATACAACTACATATACATAAGAAGAAACACACCCATTTAATTAATGATAGTAAACCTTTATAAAGAGTTTTGCATCGCTGTCGATGTGCGGTAGTTTGGCAATAAAAGAATAAAACCGTTTCAACGATATAATTTGTACATTGATATGCTTTCTACTTTTTATTAGAGAAAAATTTCCATGTTTTACATTTCTGCTGATTATCTTATCAGGTGAAATAGGACGACAACAACGTTTATGTTCAAATGTTCATTTGTGCTCATTTAATATTGATATTTTACTTCTACTGGTACGGTATTTGAGGTTAACCTGGTTCATTTATCCAATGCCAAAAAGTCATTGAAAAAGCACACAATGATTCAACGCAACACAAAACACAATCCCAACAAAATATGCACAAAGAGCTATGAACAAAGTCCATCACCGTTACCTCCCACCCGAGAGTCTATATCAAGCGATAGGAGCAATGCATTCATGGATATTCAAATGATGTTCACTTTCCGAATTTATTACTACGTAACGTACCCGTACTACAGATCGAAGTGGATTTTTTGTACTTTTTATTTTATTCATTATAATGATGACAAAAATGTTATATTTATACAGAATATCAATGAATAAAATCGAAAAGAACTATAAAATCCTTCTTGTGCGTTCGAGTATTCAATACAAACCGAAAGTGAGCAATCCTTGTGCCACAGGCCTGAAATCGCCTGATATAGACACTCAATGATGTAGGAACGGTCTGATGGACTTTGTTCAATCGTTATACAAACAGCTTCTGGAAAATTTGCAGTGAAATTCCTTACAGCTTTTTATCTTTAATTTGCAGGAGTAATGACGTGAGTAAACCGGAAATTCCTCAGTGATTGTACTAATCCCGATATCCAGAATGGTGAATTATTTTAAACCAATATTGCATTTCATTTTACTGTGCACTATTACTATTTAATTCTGAGAAAGGTCTGAATGGTGCCATCATTTGTACAATGTTTGCCAAACGTTATCTGCCTTTTAGAATAGACAATTTACGAAGAGTGTTGTCGAAAGGCTTCATCCATTCTTAGCAAAATTTATGAAATTCTAATTTAAACTAAGGTCACATATGATTGCCAAAGTAATGCGCATTTGTTGGTGAACCATGTTTCATTTACTATAATATTTGTAAGAGCTGTCACTTGTCACATAGTCGCAACGTGAAGACAACGTAGAGTCAGTAAATAGAAAAACGGGACATCCTCTAACACACGGCCAAAAAAGAGTGTTAATAAGCAGTCAAAATGGTATTTTAGTACTTTTCTGGCAGTGACCTTTACCAATGCAGAACACAAACCTTAACCTTACCCACTTTTCGTGAAGTAGCTTGTAGCTGAGGCCATTTATAAATTCGCTGTATTGTTTTACTACTAATACTTACACACAAGGTTTTACACACAACGAATTGTATGCAATTGGCTTCGACTTTAAAGATTTTGACCTTGTACTTTGACAAAATGAGCTGGAGAGTTGCCAAGGAGTAGTTAACTGTAAACAATATAAATAAACATCTTTTTGTCGTAAACAAAACCAACGTCTGTGGAAATAGGATGACAAGCTCATCATCATCAACGTTAAATTGTCTCATGTCCCCATTATTATTCACATTGTTTTAAAACCAGCATACATTTGCCAATTTCTAACAATTCTTTGGTTGCAGATATTTTCCTCAAGCGACATTGATCATTATGACGGAGGGCTTCAATCCTAGCAATGGGGTTGCATGGGGATGTACATCTACGGCAGGGTGGGTTCCGTACCCAAAAGATATTCCTCGAAGGCATCCGCTTTTGGATGCTGTCGGTCGGGTCGATGATCCATGTGATCGCCCTCTGAAAACATATCCGGACTACAAGTATGATTACATATTTAAATCAACTATTTATTAAAGCTACTGGAGTACTTGCTTGTATTGTACAAACACCATTAAAAGCTATGACAGGCATTCATTAAAATGTGTACAGACCGAAACCTAAATACAAGCCTCCGAGAGAAGGTTATCCAAACAACATGTGCCACCTGGAAGATTACGCAGAGGAGAAAGGTGAGCAAGAGTCGGATGGAAAAGCATTGGCAACAATCAATGTTGCGCAAGGAACTCCAAAATGTGTTTCATTTAATCTTGAACCGGTGGTGACAACTGAGGCAATGTAATTTCAAAAAATATGCTTTACAATATTTTATATACGCATATGTATGTATTATAACCTTTAATGGTATTTGGTATTCGGATAATAATATTTTGTACAGATACGCCGATGGTCCAACACCGGCTGAATGCTGTTCAGGAACCCGTAGATTGGATACATTAAGAGCTAAGTATGAAGAAATAGTCGGAACGAACAAAGGAACTGGAGAGGTTGATTGTTCTCAATCCTGTAATCCACGCCTTCCGCCCTATCCATGCCAAGCTATTATTGACTTGTGCCCAAGACCCTTTTGTAACTAAATTATTAAGAAACTTAATTACAAAATCTTATTATTAAAGAAATTAGATTTATACTTCAGCTAATTTTTTAAAATTATTTAAAAAAAACTATTTTAATTTTTAAACTAGTGGAAGTTCCAGAACACCTAAAATGTCTGCCCCTGAGTTTGAGAACCCCAGTGGACGAAAATGCCAAGAACCAGCCACCACTTACTGGATGGGAAGGAATTGAAGGGGAGAGAACTTGTGATCATTATCCTATTGAAGAAAATCTGCCCAGCAGATTCAATAATGCCAAATGGTTTAAGGTAATATAAAAGAACATTAAAGCAATCTGTCTGAATGAATAATAAGTCTACTAATACTATTTTGTTAAGGGTTATGGCTGCGAGAGACTCATTCATCCAATGTATTTAACTACGGCGGCCGATTATGGTCGCTTTGGGCCTACACCCCACACAATGACCCAGCGGTATTATCCAAAACAGTGCGGATTCACTGAAATTTTGGGTAGAACTGGAATGTATCGCAATCGAACTCTAAATACCAACTCACACAAAACGAAAGTGTAGACCTCAGGAGGTTATATTGCATTAAAGGTCGACTGAAGTTCAAGATGAAAATCATTGAAATGAAATTAGTAATCAGCCAACGAAAAATAAATGGCAAAATGTATTGTTGCATTTAAGCCTTGGTACATTGAAATCCATTTAATATTTATAATATGCAAACATGTAACAACGTAATTAGTGTATGAGAATAAACTGACTGAGAATTTTCATTTTCGCAAATCAAATAAATTGCATTCAAACTTGCTTTATCATTTTATTAGAATTTTTGGCCATCGTTTGCTTCGAATGAAAAGAATACACAGAAAATGACGATGACAGTATTTCCAATAAAATCATGCTTTATTAATTTCGAAGACTTACGATTGAAAATCATCCACCAGAGAACAAACAATGACTCAAACTAATCTGAAATTGTATTTGTGTTGATCAGTTATAGCTCTTTTTTTTACAGTTATACTCAAAGATTTGAAACGTCTTCTAACAATATATTATAACGTCGAATAAAATTGAAAATGAAAATAATTTTTGAAATATTTAGTGTGAGGATGGTTGCGATAAATTTCCTTGTACATGAGAACACATTTAAGGGTACAAAGGGAATAACTTTATTATAATAACGCAATGCATATTATTATAATTATTGTGTAGTAGTAGTAATAAGTCATAACAACATATTGAAGATTTCAAGGAGAAGTATATAATTATCATATAATGTAATATTCAATCAGCCGAAGTGATCGATTTTTGTCTTGATTTGGTAACAGTCATGTCTGTAACGAGTTGACATGACACGGTTGTTCATACCGAGAGTTGAGTGTTGATTAAGTTTTACGTTGTTGTTTAAGAACCAGAGATAAAATCTAGTTTGGCAGTTTTCCTTTTAAACAATACACAAGGCAAAATTATCAATTAACTTCACGAGTTCCTTTGACTGAAAATGAACGGCAGTATTGTAGATAAAGGTCATGAGAATTGGAAATGCATGGATACTGGGTTTTGTGGTTGCCCAAAAAATGTTTTGGATAAATTACAAAATAAAAATGACTGTTTGCATTGGCCAAATAATCTAGATCCTTCCCATTTGGACTTCTTCTACTAAATATCTACATAATGGAAGGTTTTCGAAAACAGTATTTAACATAAAATGGTGAAGAGTATAATTACATTTTGATTTTATAAGAAGGTTTATTACATGTGGCAGTATATTCAGTAGATTTTGATCTATTCTTGGAAATTGGTTTTGCCAAAGAGAAAGTTTCCACTGGAAGCTGGACTGTCAGAGCCGAAGTATTCTTTCCACAATTCAGCGTAATATTTCTTGTCCACTTTAATGTGTCCACGCTAAGAAGGACAATATTACAGAAAATCATATTCAAATCTCATCTAGGTCTATTCCTATCTACTTACAAACAAAGTATGCAGAGGAACGAGTAGAAATGAAAGTTTTTTGCTTACTCTTGAGAAAAGGTTGAAAGCTGTTCGGCTCTCTGCTGGGTCTACTCCATAAGATTGGCATACAGAGGCAAACTCATCTTCATCAATAACGTCGTCACCTACACGTACATATTTTTATATAAGGAAAGGATAGCAGAGAGTTTGTAAAAGCTTCGTTAAGGTTCAATACTATAATCATATCATCATTTCCTCACATCAATGACTCATCGTTGAAACATACTTGTTTACACAAATGCGGCATCATAATACCATTCATCATGTCACTTTGCGTTTTTCATACCATGATTTAGTTTACTTAGGAAAAGAAAATGTTTATTCAAGAATGATTTCTGTGGGAAACAGGGAAAATATCTTAAGATTTGCACATGTATACCTGATGTGTCTTGAAGGTCGAACATCAAGTTCATGTAAGTCTGTTCCCAATCTTCAATATTGTTTGGGTTCCTCCACAGTTGAACGAATTCTTCGGGAGTGATCTAAACATGATGACAGAACCATGTAAATCAGGTGCATCAGATACACAGAGTATAGCATTTTTATTATAACTTTATTATAATATTATAGTGTGTGTGCATATTTACTCTCTCATCGTCTTCCTTGTAGCACCGCTTTCTCAAAACTTCCCACATAGTCAAGAAATTCTTCTTCACAGTTTCGAATTCTTTACTGTCTAGTCCCCATCCTCTGACCTTGCACAGTTGCTACAGAGCAATAATAGAATGTTGTCAGCGAGTAACTCTCAGAAATTAAAATAATTAGGATTATTGTTACTTCTCATATAAATTGCATTTGTGTGTGTGTTGTACCTCTACGGCAAGAACGAAATCGCCCTTCTCAATGGTACCAGACTTATCGGTATCTAGAGGTGAAAGCAAAAAAAGACCCCTATCAACATAATGATACTGTGTAGTGCAACACGTACGCACGCCACTCGACGACCGAAGTACATATAGAAATACTAGAATAGAACGTGCAGCAAAAAATTCCAAGACAAAATTACAGTGTGAGATAGAATCAGTGCAGAGAGAAGTACAATCATCACTTATAAGAATAGAATACTCTCACAGGATGAGACAAACTACACAGTGTACTTATTTACAGTGTGCAGCCTAGACAGCTACACAGAAATTCACTATATGGGCAATCATCCAAATAATGCTCCGAGAGATATTGGATTAGAATAAACTACCAGTAAAGAAAACGGCGAAAAGTCATTGGAAAGATATAGAGAAGTCATTAAACTCAAACTTTGAGACTATCGAATTATGTAACTAAAAGATTAATACTACTTCATGCTACACCTATGTAACTTCCCAACTTCTCATAAAGCATACTTTCATTTCTCTTGTCTAAAATGAGCACTATTGACTCATACAAACACGATACTATGTGTTCACTCGACATTTTTACTTGGGAATTCCTAACAACTTCCTACTCTAGTTCTGAGTGAACCTGTTGCATCATAAAATCGCAATCTTATTTTCTAAGGTAGACAAAAACTGTTTGCGAATAGAAAAATGGAAAATTTATGAAGATGCTTTAAAATATTTAGTTTTAAAAATTTAATCCAAATTTTTTTAAAGTTAAATGTTTCACTAAGGATTCTTTGTTTTAGAGTAAAATTTCTTTGGGTATTCTAATGGTATGAAACTCACCAAAGAATCGGTCGAATACATACAGCAACTTAGCGAGCCGGAATTCAGAGATAGACATCTGAAATGCAAATGTAAGAAAAACGAGATTCACAATTATTAAGTATGTAATTGTCAATTTATTTGTAATAAGAATAACATTCTAATTAATTTTTCTGTTTTTCTTTAGATTATTTAGTTTTCTATATGAATAAATGTCAGTAGTAAGAACAATTAACCTTGTCTTTGAGTGGAGTGGAGGTTGCAAGTAGCTAGCAAAAGAATCAGAGCTCTTTTCAAAAAGTGATCACTCTGCGAAATCAAATGGCAAACTAAAATCAAATCGTGATATCGAGCTAGGTTGTATGATGTTGCCTGTATACGCATAAACTACCCTATTCCTCCATGTAAAAGCGGGTGGACAGATCTCTCTAGAATATCTCGGATATCTCTAGTAGTATAGACACGGGGTCCTAGGCCGTTTTGTGCGAACCCTGTACAGTGTGTAGCAGTGGCAGCAGCACATATAGTACATAGAACATGGAACATGAACATTACTAACTTACTATAAATTTAATCTCTGGCTCCTTACCCGGGTTTTCTGGATGCTTAGTTAAGTTAACTTTAGATTAGACATCTCGTGTATATCTTGATCTCCTTAGTTTAGTATGGTGGTTGCGACTTTGCTTTTTTTATTTCTTCTAGAATAACTACTGTCTAACTAACATGAATGTACATGTACATTCGATGACATTGCAGCGTCCCATTTGCCCACCAATAACATCGAGGCAGCAGATTAGTGTGGTGTAACTTCTGCTTCTGTGTAATTTTAGGTGGATTTTCTCCCTGATTCTAGAAGAAACAGTGGGAATGACCATAAGTTCGGTTTGTGAATTATCATTGTCAGAGTCAGCAGTTATCGAAACAGATGATTTCTTTTGGGGTGTCACAGCGGGTTGTGAAAACTCCACCTATAGCGCAGTTCCAAGTTTCTCGTACAATACTATTACAGGAAATGTTTGCAAAAAATTTACAACAAAATTCCGTAAACACAAAAGATCCCTTACCTTTTCTTTACATTCAGAAAAGTATAGATTCGGCTGCTCCCATTTACAAGACAAAGAAAACTCTGTCGCTTCTGACTAACAGTAAGATTAAAATATTGAGATTGCCAACGAAACATTTAATTTCTAGTGATGCGGACCGCTGTAGAGTTGAGTGACTCGCATTACAGACACCGTCATGAATTTGACTTTTGGGCGGGTGGGCCATCACGTCAAGATTACGGATCGTCTTGCAAACATTACTCATTAGATTGTCGTCAAACTTTTCTTGGCATTATTAGCGCACGATTTCGGACATAACGTCATAGTACACATCATGATCCCGTGGGCAATTAGTGTACTCTTTCAGTATTCATTAGCGCCATGGCGCTAATGATTTGATTCCAAGCCTGATTCTGCGATATCCGCTTCCAATCTGTCACAAGTGGTGGAAGTTATCCAAACATCCCCTGTGGTGTGAACTAAAAATTAATTATGAATGTGAACAGTACTTATGACAATATGGGAGTTCTGGTAGCTCTGAAATGGGATGATGGGACGATCTTTTGCCACATTACATAACATTCATTGTAGCATAGCATGACGAATCCAAGATGATTCTTAATGTAGGGTCTATTGAATTACTTCTTGCTGTGGACGGTTTAACTGGAAATGAGAATTCACCGACAGAGTCCATATACAATTCTCTGTATACTTTTACAGCATAATAGCTTGTAGCCTGTGTCTTATAGCGTGTGTTGCCAAAAGCTGCACTTATACATTGGCTCGTTGTCGTACCATCCTACCATTTGTACCAAACACGAGAGTCAACACTGAGAGAGATCTTTATATATCTGCATTATAACGTTTCGTAACGCATAAAGTCGAAGAGCCAAATGAGAAAGATACGGGTAAACAGAGAATCAGCAAAAGGAGACAAGACAATCTCCCGATTTCTCGTCTTCATACAGAATAGAGAGAGAGAGCTGCTATTTTTAGTTTGTTGTCTTGCCATTCCTTTCGCACTTTTATCTTTCCCTTGGGTCGAAACTTTTTGGGCTCGACAATAAAATGGCTGGATCGGTACTTTAATCCAGAGACCCGCCTTAATTTGGTATTTTTGGACTGTGTAACATGATGATACAAAAAATTCCCTACTTTCCGTGTTTATGCATACATGTGTGTGAGTGTGTAGCTGAGCGAGCGATGCTATGCTACTAACACACAGTTCAGTATGTACACGCGGAACACAGTTTGTTCTCAGTTACCTTCGTTTGTTACTTGTTGCTCGCGAACTCTTCTCCGCCACCTTCAACTTTATCGGCTGTATACACCCATGGCTTGTATAATATGTGTAGAGAGTGCGGAAACTTATCCCCCCTTCTACTATTATATGCTTCTAGAATGTTGGCTTCGTTTACCCCGAACATAAAGAAAAGAGAATCAAATCATCCACAATCTTTTATCACTTCCGATATAACATGTCTTTTTGCATACTCGAACATCACCAACCAGTGCTCTATTCTCAACTTTGTATATTTCAATTCCAAGAGCAAGTTTGTACACCGAAAGTCGAATGCAAAGTCAACTTGTTCAATACCAATGTACTTCAAGTAGCTTCTAAACTCTTTTTCGCGGAACCATTTTTGCCATGTGGTTGGCTTCGCGGTGGCTTACCAGCATTTTCTCTATTTGTACTTACGACTTTGCACAGGGGACTTGACTTTCAAATTCTATGTAGAGAATAAACTAAGAGAACCTCTTGCCATGCTACTTCTCGAAGGTTGCTCCCACCACTGTACTTCCAAAGTGCATTATTACTGACATTGCTCCTGATCAGCGTAAAACTCTCTTCATGCAAATTTAAGTATACTTGACTTTCTCGATGCAATTAACGTCATTTTTATTGCAAGAATCAGTTAATAAAATTACAGGCTTGGCTTATCACTTGAACTAATAAAAGTAAAATGCATTGCATCATATTTCACCATTAAAGTTTATTCCCAATTATTACTCTGCATACCTTAATAATAGTCGTTGAGCTGTAATTCCAATTTATCACTTATGCAATGCGAATAACCGATTTGGAACATTACATGACTGCTACATGATTTTTAGCACCTGTTTAAAATATTGTTCGGATAATGTCAAGTGGGTCATTTCCAATTGATATCTACAAGTAAAATCTAAACAAAATAATTTGCTGTCAGAATTAAATGTAACGATACTTCATTCTACACAATGTGTGAAGGGAAGAAAGTACTAGAATACCTACCGTCGGGAGATTTTCAAAGGGTGAGCCAGAAAAGAATTTTTTACGCCACGAACTTACACTAAAATGTTTCTGTGGTTCATGAACTCTTGTGCTGTAAATGCATACATACATACTATTTTTTCATTCATAGACGACGGGGATTAAATAGAAAATAATATTCAATTTCTGTTGTAAGCATTCACAAATTACACATACACTTCAACACTGTACTTTTAGTTATTTTGTGGACTCATGTTTCAGGATATGTCAGTAGGAAGTAAGAGAGCAATTAGCATGTGAGACAGTGACATAAGATTATGAATACTTAGCAGATCATCTCGGAGCATATGGAGCCTGAAATGTTTAAAGAAGTCTAACTTAAAGTCAACAGTCAGGAAGATCATAAGTCATAACAAGACATTCATGTAACGTATATATTTCTTGTAGCGCACGAATGTATGACTGTTGCAGACTCTGTGTGGCATATCCGTATAATAAGAGTGTTTGAATGTGAATGATTCGAATCATGCTGTCTGATGATTTTGGGGAGACGAGAAACTTATGACATGACTTTCATTTGTGTTTGATTTTTCCCATGCTCACAGACAAAGTGCTGCCTTCTGCAAATACAATTTACACAGAAGAAAACATGTGAAATGTATACTGACTAGTGTCTAATTTTCTCGATTCTTCTTCTTGATTTCCCGTTGTGCCATGTATTTTCTTAGCAAAAATCTGCTGACAGATACTGGAAAAATGATAAGTGCAAAGCTGAGAGTCTCCTGTGACTGTCTTTTCCATTTCTACTATTTGTATGTATTTATAGCGTAGCAGAACTTTTCCTTTCACCTTATAGGTACATCTCTCGTCTAGCGTACAGTATATCGACCTTCAGACAGCAAAGTTATAAAATGATATTGTTTATGCGTACTGCAAAAACGGTTTTAGATCCTGATGATGATTCGTCCAAGTTTTGAACTCTCTCATTATAAATGACTAAACTTCAATTTCCTCTTGTAATGCTGATGTTGAACAGATACTCGTGTCAGTAACCATTCGGATTTCGCCAGCATCAAATGAGCTGAACTTCTCTGTGCAATTATTGCTACAAACTATGAAGTTTGAGCAGATGTTTTATTTTATAATCATTTTACTACCGACGATTAACTGCGAGGAGAAAGAAAGTTTGCTCTCGTTTAGTAGCTGTAATACTAGACGGAGGAAGTTTTATTTGCTTTGGTTGTCGCCTCCAGTAATTTGGTTCTACCACATTTTACTAGCACACACAGCAGCGGCACATACACACATGTACATAATATATTATGCCAAAGCTGTACTTTTACTGTGTGCAATTTCCGTTACTAGTATTGGGTATGTCTTTTTGTACTTTACTATACATAGTTTCTCTGTGCAATAGCAGCACTCCAGCACTGATACAATGACTGAGATGCATGCTGGGGACAGTTCCACCGGATATAAGTAAGTTGTCTATTTTTAAACAGCTCTCTATTGCCAACTGATGAAATTTCTAAAGGAAGATATAATCTATCGACACATTTTTTTAAATAAAAATTGAGATTTAAAAAAATTATACTGTTAATTTAACAATTAGAATTATGTCTTTAAAATGAGCTAATTCATTGTTAATTATTGTTTTTCGAATATTTGCACTGAGACGTATAGAAATACGCAATTTCACGATGGGTTTTTATGTATGCTTTTGAAACAGCTTTGTACACATTGACTCAACAAAACTAACTACCTAATTGAGTTGGCGATAAATAGCGTCATTTCATAATACATTTCTTCTGTGTAGCGAAATAACTCCCAAGAGCCAATTTTTTACAGTTGACTCAAACAATAGAATATCGTGCATAAACTTGGAGGAAAACATGCAAACTACGCAATAAAGTTATTTTTACAGTTCGAGAACTTGATGAATTTCTCTGCTTCGAGTTCCTTCCAAGTTTTTGCTTGTTCTACTGTATCATATCGTTGCACTTCTCAAAGCGATGGCTGTGCATTTTATATGTATATGCAAGTCTTTTACTTATTTATAAATATCCATTTAGATTAGATTAACGGTTAAACAGATGACGATGGTAACACAACATCTGCTTTAAAATTTATAAAGTCATTCCTTAATTATCAGAAGTCGAGGCAAGAAAAGAACTGATTGAACGATTTCGCATTCATAAAAACTGTACTTAACGCATTGCATTTTCAGGGTTAAAGTAACCCTGAAAATTGAATCTGTATGTGGAATAGCCATTTGTGCTGTAGTACACGATTTACTTTAAATATCTTTCAATACATAATCCAAAGCAAAATAAGATTGCAATTTTGTTCTATCAAAAAAATAAACATCAAAAAAATAGTAAAGAGAGTTCAAATCAAATGAAGAAAACAAAAAACGTTTCATGAATATTCTGGGAACAACGAGTCTTGTCACTTAATTTTATTACATTTATATAATTTGGATTTTAATTTTTCTCTCGAAAACAATTGCACAAATAGTGATGGACAATGAATAATATTTGCAAATAATACTAGTATACAGATAAGTAGTACTTAGTACTTACTTATAATCCAAAATGCGCATCACATCATACATAATCATAAATGCCGATTTTTTATCGCATTAATACAAGTTTGTACCTAAATCGGGGCAATTCGTCGACTGATCTATTCAGCTTTTCACTGTGTTGGGGTTACACCAATGAATTTTTCAGTCAACACAGCAAATAAAACTCCAAGTGGCAACTGGAATAGGTCCCAAAGCTATCCTAAAATTGTTCGCATGCATACGTCAGTGTGCAAATTTGCTGTCGATGTCGATACTTATCTTGCTCCACACCATTCCCAGCAGTTAGATCGACGTTGAAGTTTGAAATGTCACTGCTGTAATTATATTAGGAAGAAGTGGTAAGACAGTGTGATGAATATGTAATGATTAATGACACTCTTTGACTGAGTGGCAGTAAATGAGCCCACCATGAAGTCCGGCTCGTTACGACTTCCTACTTCTCACTTTCTCAGAAGTTTACATACTAATACTATACTTTACTGCAAGTGATCTTTTAGATATGAAAAAAATTATGAAAGAACAACTTCATGAAACTAACGAAGTATTCATGTTTACGAACTTTTACTAATACAAAAGTAACTTCTGTTTTTCGCAAAAATTGTGAAAGTTTTTCCATTCGTAAACACCATTGCATGGTAGTACAAGCTCACGATAGAAAACAAACATGGTAATTTGGTAATTGTATGATGATTAAGTAAGGAATACTACTTAGTTCATTAATTTAGTAAAGCCGTGATTGGGGGCTAACAAATAGGGTTAGAATGCGCTAGTACATTATGCATAAGTATTAAACACTACAGCTTATCTGTATTAAGGGTGTGAAAAATCTGGAAACTATAATTGACTCGTACACTGCTTTTATAGTTGACTATCAAAGTATGTAGCATCATCGAAGACTTCGGGCTTGTAATTCTATGTGGACGGATATCATTTACATACTAAATGTTTATTAGCATTGGTAGTAACAATCTTTAAAGTTAACTGCAGACAAAAATGATGCCACAATAATTTACCTTTAATATCCTATGTACACAATAAATATGATATGAATAATTGGAAGATTAAGCCGAAACAGTTAATATTAATTAACGCATATTACTTTTAAGAGTAGATCCTCTCCACAGTAAGTAAATTTATTATTTCATTTCATTCAAAAGTAGTAATGATAATAATGTGATTCGCACAAGTGTTTCAATACCATTGCACTAACTTATAAATACATGAGATGGTTGAAGTAACACACAGAGACTGCGGAGTTCACATATAATTGCATTCACATTTATGTATATCAGTACAGGTTTGTAAGAGAGCAGTTTTTCAAATTGGTTGATTATAAAGTTCAGTATGAAAGAAATGTATGTATATAAAAGTTTGGCAAGCTACTGAAAGGTAAATCAACCGAATGCACTGTGTGCCCTTCTCCATCAGCACGCGGTAGGCGGCGGTACACCTATAGGGCAAAACGTGCATACAAAACCATTGAAAAAGATTGTGAGACTGAGTTCATAAAACTTAAGAAAGACATGACATGAAAGGAGCTACTCATTTATACTTCTCAGTATAATTAATTTTTAGCAGATGTTGGCTGCGACCAGGACCAAGTAACAAGTCTCAATGTACCGCATAGATAACCGCCAGCTCGAATTGACTGACTGATGTTGCATTGAATCATATACCACCGCATACACTCAGTTGGTATCATCAACAAGAACAGCCTAAGTGAGGTTATGTTACTTACACTCATACACACACAAAGTGATCCATATAGACAGACAGGAAGGGTAAAATAATATGGACTAGTGCTGTTGACTGTCAGTTTAGGCGAACCTACAGAAAAAAGTTCATTGCTCAGTCGGAAGAAAAATGATCTCGCTTGACTAATGTCTGTGCCTGGCTATGAACTTAATACTGTCTGGTTGAAAGATTCAATTTCCATCAAACTATATTCATATTAAGTATACTCATTTCAGTTTCAATTTAATATAAATACAGTTGTTAGCTGAATTTTCTGTATAAATAGTGAAATATGGTAGTAGTCTGCACATTAATAAATTTCCCCGTAGATTGAAATTCTCCGTTTTCTCCTAAACTTGAGACGAGTACTCACTACGAGTGTGACTGTGACTGATTTCTTAGTTTCGTTCGGTTTTCTCTGACCGTGTCGTGGGGCTACATGCTTTCACTTTACTAATGTAAGTACATATTACAAAATGCACACGAAAAAAGTGAATTGCACAATTACCACAATTATAAATTCATGCACAGTTATTATAAGTTCTTTAGTAGCTTTCATTTGACTGCAACTTAGTTGATGGCTTTGCGTCGGTACATAAACACAGGAGACAGTTGGCCAAGTGTTTTAAATGAAATCGACAGATATATAGATCAAGTCGGACCTGAAGCCTAAAGATCTAATTATCATCGCTACATAATTCAATGATATGAGCTGTTCTACGATAGATAATTCATGTTACATAAGTTTTTACGATTTGTCTGTTGAGTCAGGCAAAGGAAATGCAAATTTGTGGGGTTAGCAACATATTTAGCCTATCATAAAGTATTTCTTCCGAAATTGTAAAGTTTGCACAGATAGAGATGTGCACCACACACAGTTGTTGACAGTTTGTCGAGAAAACTACAGCAAGAGGAGGCAATTTATATATTATATCTTCATATTATGTACTATATATAGTTTAACTGCAAATTATGGAATGAGGAGAGCAACGTAACGGTTACATCGCAAAGTCTAGTAAAAGACTTTATATACATATACGATATATTTATATATCAATTCCTTTCTGTCTTTAGTATATTCCTCGCGTATTCATATAATATTGTAGTAATGTCGCACGCTAAGGTACAGAGCACGCATGGAGGTGTATTTATGGATTGTACTACTCATGTACATGATGAAGTCGAAGATAAGCATGGTCGAACTGCTTGACAACTAAAATTCGTAGAGATTTATTTTGCTTAATGAAGTCTCCCAAGATAGATACTATACTATACATAGATATGTACATTAGGATTTGGGAGTCTTCGCGGTGTGACAGTGACAGTAGAACTGACGATGAGATTCTACGATAATAATAATATTACATGGGGTGCGTACATTTCTTACTTTGTGGTCGACACAATTACCACGCTTAGAAAGAGGAATATTTTCTGAATCATCGTGTTAGGTGTTCATTAACATTGAGCTTCATGCAATATGCAGGGAATATTGTGCTTTCTCTGTCATAAGATGTAATACGCAAGTTGTCCTATGGGGCACGAAGAAACGAATACACTTACAAGCACACAATAAAAATCTCTGGAATAATGCAGTGGAAAGTGGATACACCGATGTTGCATCCATTCATAAAGATATGCCTGTGCTAGTAAAGGCAATTGAGAATTCAGATGCATAATCGTCCCCGGGGGGTTATTGGTGCCCCCCCCCCCACCAATCGTTTGCATTCATCAATGGTTCATATATATATAAGAGTAACGATAATTAGCAGCCAATCGAAATAATCAGTTAGGTCTTACAAACTCTTACGAATTTGAGCGATGGTGTCAACAAGAACTTTTTCATAAATTTTTGACTCGGGAAACAGAAACAGAAACAGCATTTGGGTTGTAAAGAGCTTGAACAATTGAGCACAATCAAACTGCTAAAAAAGCAGATGCAACAATTGAGAAGCACCAACAAGCAGCAATAATAGTGTTTTATGGTACACCATAGAATTTTTAATAAGACAGTTCAGAGTTTTGACTAGAATTCAGGATGCGGAGAAGAAGATGAAACTAACATTGGCGACATCGTTTGCTTTGGTAAACGTTGTGGGAACATAAATTTTGTCTACCAAAATAAATTTTCTGATTAGAATTTTTTACCTCGAAATTGATAATAAAGGGAAAACACTGAAAAATCATACGCACGAAAAAGGGCAATGGGAGAATTAGTAAGCGTTTATGCTGGCGGGAAAATGCAAAGAACGAGAGTCACAAGTTTGCTGTCACAGGCACAGGCTCACAGAAGCAGGGGATGAATCATTTTGTTGGATGTTTGCTTTGTTACAATTACAATTTACAAACACCAACCACTCATCTACTTGTCTACTACATTACGTCAAAAGTGGATTGTGCTTATTAATTCAGGGTTCACTAATTAAGGTTTGTAATTTTAATAATATTAAATTTCATACTGGTTTTCGTTTCGAAGATATCATTTGGGTAGGTGTGCAGTTGCTAATTGCTAATATAAAAATTGGATAGATGGTATGGTGGATGATAAAAGGAAAACATAATTTCTAAATTAAATGATACGAATTTAAGTGTAAATTTAATTTTTAATTTACAGGATGGAAATGGACACTGTTA